>CM022706.1:56676032-56681032 GCA_012295165.1 Asparagus setaceus | reverse complement strand
CTTGGTGGAGATTGTGCCACATCATTGCATATGAGGAAATTCTCATATATATATATATATATATATATATATATATATATATATATATATATATATATATATATATATATATATATATATATATATATATATATATATATATATATATGCCAAGACACACACACACGTTAATATTTACATGAAATCATTATTATTTTTCAATTCATGATCTATTGGAATCAAAATTCCTATCACATTTTTATATTTCTTTTATTATGTTGATTATTATAAAATGGAAACCGGTCATTTTTGAACTAGACACTCAAATAACTCTTTAAATCATATTTTTTAACTTGGATATGGGCTGAATTTAAGGATGAGCAGAGTACGGCTTGAACCGACAAAACCGACAGAACCGCTCAATTTTAAGCAGTTCAGTTAGATTTTACAAATTGATTCGGTTCGGATCGGGTGAGGTCCGGCACTCCTCTCGCATCTGGTTCCACTCCTCCTCTAGTCTTCCTCCGAGTCCGTGGCTCCACCCTTCTCTGCAAATCCTCCTCCCCCGCCAATTCCAAAACCCACGGTTCAGTTCTCTTATTCCGTACCCTGAGGAGTGAAGACCCACTGACCTCACTTCTATTCCTCATCCAGCATCTTAGCATCTTACGGCAGTGAGTTTTTCCCCCTAATTTCTAGAATTTCATTTTTACAATCTAGGGTTTCTTTAGGAGTTTTAAGTTTATGTTTGATTTTGGTAATTGGTACAAGTTTGGCTTTCTCATCAAGATCAATTATTCAATTGTGATTCTAATTTAGGGGTTTTCAAGGAATATTAATCAAGATAACAAATTTTATTATTAGTTTAAGCAATTTTGGGTTTATGTTTTATTAGATAAGTTTGAATTAGTAGCAAATAACAAAGTTTAAACTTTTTAATAAAGAAGTTAAACTTACTTACGCTACATGTCATCAATAAATAATAATCAAGATTATCCATAGTGCACATAGTCTGTAGAATATGAGGAGCAAGGAGTTTACAATTTTCTATTCATTTAAACTTAAAAAATTGTTCAATAGCTTGTTTTGCAGTAAGTCACGATGTCTGCTGACACTAGGTTTACTCAGATTTGTTTATACTTTATATGTGTAGCCACCTTAATACCTCCTTTATCAGACTGCTAGAAGCCTTGTGATATATAATTTATTGTAGTGATATTGTTCAATAGCTTGATTTCACCTTTTATTTTTCTAAAATAGAATTATCAAATTATTGTATTAGTGCATGTTTTACATACTTAGTAATTTTATTTATTTATTTATTATCAGTGAGTTGTGATATGAGGTGTTATTTTAAAAAAGCGACCCATTGCCCTAGCCCTTCATCACCTCAGTCTCTACAAGAGCCATCACATACTCAACATTCCCTTGCAAGAGTTAACTTGAATGTTCATCCAGCTTACCGTGGGGAGCAACCGAAAATTAAAAATTATCATCCAAATGATCGGGATGAAGTAAGGAGAGCATATCTTCAAAAAGACCCTTCTCAACCTCATAATCATACTTTTCAACAAGTTGAATTTAGGGAAAAGATGCGTCTCTTCAATGTGGATTGATTTGATGAATTTCCATATTGGTTGGAATATATTGCAAAAGAAGAAGCTGTTTTTTGTTTGTGTCGTTATTTATTTTAATTTGAAATTAGAAGTCAAAGAGGGGTAAATTCTTTTGTTAATGGAGGATTTAGGGGTTGGAACAAGAAGGCCTGATTAGAAGCTCATGTTGGAAAATGCAATAGTGCAGGTAACTTTACGGTTCAAAAATGTCAAAATTTATGAAGCAATCTCAATTTATTCAATCCGCTTTTGATAAGCAAACAAATCAAGTCAAGAGTGACAATAGATTTCGTTTGAATGCATCTATTGATTGTGTAAGATTCTTGTTAAGACAAGGGTTACCTTTTCATGGCCATGATGAGCATGAAGATTCAAGAAATAGGGGAAATTATCTTAAACTTTTATAGTTTTATACAGATAGCAATGAGAAAGTGGGTGTCGTGTTGTCTAATGCTCCTGAAAATCATCAAATGGTTGCCCCTTCTATTCAAAAAGTTATTGTACATGCTGCTGTAAGAGAAACATGCAAGGCTATAATTGCAGAAATTGATGATGATTACTTTGGTATTTTAGTGGATGAATCAGCTGATGTGTCATACAAAGAGCAAATGGTTGTTGCTTTACGTTATGTTGATGAAAGAGGATTTGTTATGGAGAGATTTATTAGAATTGTTCATGTAAAAGATACTTTAGCTATGTCCCTTAAAGCAGCGCTTGATTCTTTATCTGCAAAGCATGGATTGAGTTATCAAGAATACATGGACAGGGTTATGATGGAGCTAGTAATATGCAAGGGGAGTTCAATGACTTGAAGACTTTAATTATGAAAGAGTCTGCATATTGAGTTCATTGCTTTGCTCATCAATTGCAACTAACACTCATAGTTGTTGCAAAAAATCATTAAAAATCATTTTGACATTAATGATTTTTTTGTAATGCTTGCTCGTTTGTTGAATGTGGTTGGAGGTTCTTGTAAACGTCGAGACAAAATTAGAGAGAATCAAGCGGAGCAAATTGCTGAATCATTACAAAATGATGAGCTTGAAAGTGGTCGAGGGCTGAATCAAGAAATGACTCTTACAAGGCCCAGTGACACTCGCTGGGCTTCTCATTACGGGACACTATTAAATTTGATGGCTATGTTCTCCTCAATTATTCAAGTACTTGAAGATATCAAAAGACATGGTACATGTCAACATCAAAGAGGTGAAGCGCATCGTCTCTAGGAATTATTAATTTCTTCGAGACATTTGATTTTGCTTTTTGCTTACATTTGATGTTCAAAATACTAAGGATCACAAATCAGTTAAATTTAGCCTTGTAAAAGAAAGATTAAGACATTGTAAATGCATGGCGCTTGTTGAAGTGGCTACGAAAAGATTGCAACAAATGAGACATGAAGGATGGGAACATCTCTTGAATGAAATTCATTTATTTTGTAACAAGCAAGATCCTTATTCCAGATATGGAAGATACATATGTTAGAGAAAGACAAGGTAAAATTTTACAAGCCACCAATCTACATCGTTATCAAGTTGGCCTATTCTATTCCGTGATAGACATGCAACTTCAAGAGCTGAATGGCCATTTTAATGAAGTACGCAGTGGTTGCTTTTTTGTGTTGCTCGTTTGAGCCCCAATGACTCATTTAATTCTTTTAATATGGAGAAGTTGCTTAAAATGGCCGAATTCTATCCATGTGAATTTTCTAATGTTGAGATCTTTGCACTTAAAAATCAACTTGACAATAATATTGTTGATGTGCATGGAAATGCAAGATTTGCTAATCTGAAGGGGTTAGGTGACCTTTAAAAGAAGATCGTGAAGACTAAGAAGCATGATGTGTATCCTTTGGTGTATTTACTTTTGAAGATGACATTTATTTTACCTGTGGCTACAGCAACCGTGAAAAGAGCCTGTTCTGCAATGAAGTTGATAAAAAATAACTTGCGAGATAAAATAAGTGATGATTGGCTCAATGATTGCTCAGTGACATATGTTGAGAAAGATGTATTTGATATTGTTACTAACAATGCAATCATGTACTTTTTTCAAAATATGGAATCTCGTTAGGGATAATTGTAAATTCTTTTTAATGATTAATTATATAGTGACACCACTTTCTTGAAATCCTGGAAATGCCACTAGGTGAGGTTTTCGTAAGTTGTTATTAACTGAAACCAACCGACTACTTCATACTCTTCATGGACCCACAAATGCACCACGAGCAGCGTTTTAAATATCGAATATCGGGGAAATATCCGATAGCCAAAATTCATACCAAATTACGTATATTGGGGGAATATCGAATGTGTATAGCAAACATCGGAGTGTAACGTTAGAAGATGTGCAAACATATTGTCCTTAAGTGTAAATGTGTAATCTAAATATACTTACTGAAATGTAAGCATACCAAAATGTAAACAATATACGTTTCAGATCACTAACCAAATATAGAAATTTACTTACAGAAAAGAGCATACTAGAATCTTGCTAAAAATCGTCATAAGGATAGAGTTTTTGCTAAAAAAAATTAAAGAAAGTTTCCACTATTGTAATTTTTTGTAACAAGCTACATAAAAGGATATATCGGCCAAATATCAGCTGCTATATTGGCCATGTCGGGGACATATTGCCCAACTATTGCCAAAAAGCGATAAAGGATATTTAAGACCATATCGTGTTGCGGCAAGCCTTTAAAAGGATATATTAGCCAATATATCTGGCTATATTAGGGATATTTAAAACAATGCCCACGGGAAATCTTGGTTCTGACTTAATTTGTGGGTCCACCAAAGCGCTGACAAGAAGTCCTGTTTCTAAATTATTTTGCGGGCCCATAATGCCCTCATGTGATATTGTTTCCAACTTACTGCTAACTGTGAACGAATTAATCTTTTATGAAGAATAAAGCCACTCACCTTCGTCTCCAATCCCTGTTCTAGATTTCTCCAAATACCCAAACAAAGCCACCATAACTATTTCTCAACCATATGTTTCCCTCTCTTGTTCTTCAATCATTCCTATTCTTAATCTCCCTTCTATTTGCTAATTCGTACATTTGCAATGTTAGGAGAGTATTTTCTTTATTGCTTTCACTATTCATATCCTTTATTGTTGCTGTGTGTTGGGGGCATTTGACTACCGAAAGAACCGATCGAAACCAAAATAGTCCAATTCCAGTTTGGTTTGATTGAAATTGGTGAAAACCGAGCATTTGCTCATCCTAGCTGAAACAAACCCGACCTAAACCTAACGAGTTCCACGAAATGGATATGAAGGTAGGATATACACCCAAGAAGTGTAAAACAAGTGTTTTAAATTGAAAATTGTACTATATGATATGGATATGAAGGTAGGATATATCATATAATTGAGTAGATGTTTGAATAAATGTAGGCATAT
>CM022706.1:56618532-56671032 GCA_012295165.1 Asparagus setaceus | reverse complement strand
ATATATAGAGGAATATGGAGAAACTTGGTACCAAGTTTCTTGGTAGTGATGTGGCACAATTCTAGCCCACACATTCAAGGGAGGAGAGAGAGAGAATTATTTTTAAAGTTACATGTGTGGGCTAGAATTGTCCACATCACTACCAAGTTCCTTTGAGGAACTTGGTACCAAGTTTTTCCATTTTTCACATATATATATATATATATATATATATATATATATATATAGAGGAATATGGAGAAACTTGGTACCAAGTTTTTCCATTTTTCACATATATATATATATAGAGAATATGGAGAAACTTGGTACCAAGTTTTTCCATTTTTCACATATATATATATATATATATAGAGAATATGGAGAAACTTGGTACCAAGTTTTTCCATTTTTCACATATATATATATATAGAGAATATGGAGAAACTTGGTACCAAGTTTCTTGGTAGTGATGTGGCACAATTCTAGCCCACACATTCAAGGGAGGAGAGAGAGAATTATTTTTAAAGTTACATGTGTGGGCTAGAATTGTCCACATCACTACCAAGTTCCTTTGAGGAACTTGGTACCAAGTTTTTCCATTTTTCACATATATATATATATAGAGAATATGGAGAAACTTGGTACCAAGTTTTTCCATTTTTCACATATATATATATATATATATAGAGGAATATGGAGAAACTTGGTACCAAGTTTCTTGGTAGTGATGTGGCACAATTCTAGCCCACACATTCAAGGGAGGAGAGAGAGAGAATTATTTTTTAAAGTTACATGTGTGGGCTAGAATTGTCCACATCACTACCAAGTTCCTTTGAGGAACTTGGTACCAAGTTTTTCCATTTTTCACATATATATATATATATAGAGGAATATGGAGAAACTTGGTACCAAGTTTTTCCATTTTTCACATATATATATATATAGAGGAATATGGAGAAACTTGGTACCAAGTTTTTCCATTTTTCACATATATATATATATAGAGGAATATGGAGAAACTTGGTACCAAGTTTCTTGGTAGTGATGTGGCACAATTCTAGCCCACACATTCAAGGGAGGAGAGAGAGAGAATTATTTTTTAAAGTTACATGTGTGGGCTAGAATTGTCCACATCACTACCAAGTTCCTTTGAGGAACTTGGTACCAAGTTTTTCCATTTTTCACATATATATATATATATATATATATATATATATATATATATATATATATATAGAGGAATATGGAGAAACTTGGTACCAAGTTTTTCCATTTTTCACATATATATATATATAGAGGAATATGGAGAAACTTGGTACCAAGTTTCTTGGTAGTGATGTGGCACAATTCTAGCCCACACATTCAAGGGAGGAGAGAGAGAATTATTTTTAAAGTTACATGTGTGGGCTAGAATTGTCCACATCACTACCAAGTTCCTTTGAGGAACTTGGTACCAAGTTTTTCCATTTTTCACATATATATATATATATATATATATATATATATATATATATATATATATATATATATATATATATATATATATATATATATATATATGTCCTCAGATCCTACATTTTACAAATTTGTCGTGTCCCATGCACGTAACTGTGTTTGTGTCCGTGTGACCGTGTCCATGTCCGTGCCCGTACCTATATCTAGTACATAATAGTCAAATGAAAAGTGGAATCAGAAGATCATTCTCAAAAGAAGAAAGAAGGAAAAGCCAACCAATATACATAAATGGCAATCAGTGAAAATAAATGATGTAGAAAGCACACCTGCTATATTAGAGTCCGATGATTTTCTTTTTATCAGAGAAGAATTTTAGTGCTTTGCATGAACATTTTCCAGTATTAAACAAGTATTCTCATGAGCGGTGTGTGTTTATGTTTGAGAATGCATGTGTACTTGTATCTGTATTTATTAATATAACTGAGAAAAGTTGAAAAGCCTGAGAACACAGTTAGTATAATAAACTAACACCACAGTCACAAACAACAATACATAGGATTAGCAAATTAAGAGAACGTGCGGATTAAAATAAATTTGATTGCATAAAATTGCTTAAATATTGAAAAAGCAAGTGAAAAAGTTGAGGGCACGTTATAGTAAGCTTATGTCCATCTTGAGATATTCTGGATATTGACTAATTGATTCCACAAGTCAATGATAAGGAAGATGGAGACGTAGAACTCAATTGGACAAAGAAAAAGATTAAAAAACAATTCTCTTCCTGCATCTTTTTACTAACAACTTTCTCCAAATTTCCAGAAGGAGCTAAGAAAATATTCCTACCTACTCCGAAGAAAAGGAAATGAAACATAATAGACTAGATTGATTTACACAATAGACAGCTATTTCATTGTGTTAATTCACTTTTTAGCTTTGTAATGCCACTATATCATCAAAACAGAAGTAACCATGAGCTAAGAAAAGTTTAATCTCGAATCCCTAGTGAGCAGCATCCGAAGCAATCACTTGCGAAAAGGAGAAGGAAAAAGGAAATATGTAGACCTAGAAAATGTTCGAGAAGATACAAGATACTTTTCTAGAAGAACTCAAAGAACTTGAATTTTTAAAGATAAAACAGTTATCTAATTAAGATAAGTAAATAAGAAAATATTAGTAACAGGAAGCCACATAGAAAGATTTTCATGCAGAAGACACATGCAATTGCAGATTCATGAGTGTGTGGGAGTAGCTTTCACAAGTTATTTAGATGCAATTATTAGTAGAGTTTGTTGCACCTAGAGTCATTTGAAAAGGAAAAGGTCTAAGATAAAGAAACAGGATAAGTGGCATGTAGAAACTGCAAATATAAAGACAAATGGTTTGGCACTGACCTGCTTGTGAAACCTTGAGCCAAGGTGAGGTGTTGCAAAGGTTATAAAATTAACAGGCTCGAGCCCTGCTATTTTGCCTTTCAGTTTGTATTCTAGACGGTGAATTCCAGAATTACAAGTCTTACAATCTCCAATTTCTTCAGGAAAACTCCTTTCATCATTTCGTGTGTATAGCCTAGCAATTGCATATCTTGCTACCACACCACCTAGTGAATGACTTAGAAAAGAGATCTTCCGAAGCTCTGGCCTATGTGCAACAACTGATGCCACCTGTATTCACACCCGCCAATCTCTCTCAATTGTAAAACTTCGGTTACAGAAAGCAACAATAATGAGAAACACCAATTTTCTTACAGCACTAAATCAAATCAAAAACTTATGTACAAAGGGTATTATATTGTAGGTTTGTACTTTGTAACATAAGCCATAATTGAATATACTTCTACAGACATAGCTAGAAGGAACCAGAAACATTTGGATTTTAGATGAGGAATATTATCCACCTCTTTCGCAAGTCTCTCTCCCATTACATCAATGCCATCGAAGGTCAAGCTTGAATAATTAGATTCACTGCCTGCAAAGTACACCAAGAGCATTTTAAGAAACAAACAGAAAATAATTGGATATATTGCTCAAAATCATCCCAAATGACAGATTCGCCTCCTCTAGTTTCCTAAATCAACATGAACTATATAGTAAGTCTTGTGAATCCTCAAACCCGCCCTTCACCATTCAAATTAAGATGATCGTGTTACCATCTTGATTTTAGGGTATGGTAGGTAATGTATCCAATTTTAACTGTAAAATGTGCTATCTTGATTAGAAGCTCGGGAAATTTTCTTTCTTCTTTCCATAATTATATTGGTGTGGCCATAATCCTTTCCTTCATAGTTCACATTTCGTACCTATTATTTTAAGATTTAGTTTGAAAGACAATTTGAAATTTTACACACCAATATACGCCCTAGCTATTTCCTTAACCGAAGGGGAATCAGCCAATCACTTAAAGTCTCCAAAGCTAGGAGAAAGAGGTAGATATTATTTCAAAGAGAAAGCGACTCCCCCCGTTCGTTCAAGGAGAGAAAGTACTGCATCTAGAGGAAATAGATGATTGAAAGGTCGTACTGGGTCACCCGCCCACTTATTTGGTGGTGCATCGATGAATAAAGGTATAATCCATCTTATCCCAAATAATACCATATATTTCAAGGCAAATAGAGTTTGATGATAGTGCACACACATCTGTCAATAGTGAGAATCAACTGTCAACTCAATTAAATCGTTAACTTCTCTGAATCATGGAGAGCCTTTGACTAATCTTTAATGCTTGTAACAAGCATTCCCTAATTGTTTGTAAATCGTGACAAGCATTTAAGAAAATACATTGTCACAGATGATTGACCGAAAAATGGAATCATCAGATAAGTATATAAAACAGTCATTAAGAAACTTCTTTTTTCCAATCTTGGAAAAATGTTTTTACTCTCAAATGCATATCATAAAAGTAAAAGATAGAAGAACTCACAATGGACAACAAGATCTTCGGGGTACTTTTTCACAAATTGCTTTGCAGCAAATCTCCAATTTGCAGCACTGCAAGTAATGAATAAACAAAATCAGAACCTAGAAAGATTATATGCTTATATAGTTCTAGTAAGACCAGTGCCCAAATTTTACCACACAAAGTTACAAACAAAAACTAAGAATTATGAATCCAGCTGCCATCAATAGTAAGCTGTAGAAAGGGCTAATTACCAGATTGGTATTAAAAATAGCACCTAATAACCAGATTGGTATTAAAAGTAATTCTGGCGACGATAAGATATTTAAACTTGACGATGAGACAAATAGGTTCAAAAATAAATTTTCCGGCCATTTTTCCCGCGATCACTCAGGTAACCTGCCACATGTGCTTAGGTGACATATTTATGAAGATGTGGCAACTGTAGTTAATCTCATTGAACCCATTAGAAGGAGGAATTTTTAAATTAGAGTAAAAGAAAAGATAGATTTTTTTTAATTTAGGATTTTTTGTCCTTCTTCCTTCAAATTGGGGGCTCTTCATTTCTTGAGCTCAAAGAATTCATGTTCTCCAGCAATAGAGAACCCCCAATTTAATAGAAGAAGGAGAAGAAGCCCCTAAATTTAAAACTCCCTCTTTTCTTTTACACTAATTTGAAAATAATCCCCCCTAATGGTTTGAATTAGGCTAACTACAACTGTCACGTCATCGTAAATACACCTCATAAGTATCTCATGACAGATTATATGACTAGTCGACGGAAAATTTGGCCGGAAAATTTATTTTTAGGTCAATTTGTCACGTCGTGCAAGTTTTAATACCTTATCATCGCCGGAATTACTTTTAATACCAATCTGGTTATTAGATGCTATTTTTAATCCCAATCTGCTAATTTAGCCCTATAAAAAGAAACCAACAGAAATGCCAATGAAAATTCTACAATTTGCACCAATATGACATCAACACCGAAAAGTCTGTTATAAAAGCTTTGATGTTGAATTGGTGGGCGGTAAACATTCTTTTATGGCAATGCATGTGTCTATGCTCATGTTCTACATTTGAAATAGAAGAGTAAGAGAGTTAAATAGAATCACATTCTCAAAACTCAGCAACAATATCTTCACCTTCCAAGAATTAGTCTTCAAAGAAATCTAAATTTTGTTTACTTATGACCTAGACCATTCCCATGTTCAAGCATCCTTGTATAAATACAAGAAATCTACATTTTGCAGGGACTGCCACCAAAAGAAAGATCTTCAGAGTGTCTAATGATCTTGTTAGTAAATGGGGCCCACCCAAATAAGTGGGCGGATGACCCATTACGGCCCAATTGTGGGCCCCGGCTTCTAACCCTATCAGGTTAGGGTTTGTGCAATATTATAAATATAACATTCACATGAGATGAAGTTGTGAGACAGATAGAAATATAGAATACAAGAGCCGTCATCTACTCCAGTCGAATTCATGTTAACGCGGTAGTTGCGGGGTGACATGCGGGGGCTTCTTGCCCTATCAACGGTGTGGTCACCCTCTGGTCATTGTTCGAAGATCAAGAACTGGTGCGTGGCAATCTTTCCGTAAATCCAGAACATGTAATCTCTAAACGAGAGTTTTCTATACGAGCATGCTTAGTCTAGAGATCTAAAGCGAAAATATATGCGTAACAAACATCCAAAGAAGTAATATTTTATCATACACCTACATTTTAGTCTCATGCACTATCAAAGTAACAAATAATTACATGTACTTTCCAATTGGGCAATGTTGCAGCCACCATGTTTAGTCTCAATTTAGTGATTGTATTTGAAATTTGTGCGCATTGGCTCAAAAGAACCGATACAGATCATGTCATGGTAATATTAGAGAATATTAATCATGAAGATTACAGTATTCATGTACAAGCCAATTTTCCCTTGAACTAACAAACCATTTTGAATACTATCAAGATACATAATTCATAATTACAAACTACTTTACAACCATTATAAAAGCCTAAGCAAGAAAATTGCTTTAACCATTACAATTAGCCTATAATCTACTTCATATATTGCGCCCAATTTCAACTTTTGCATAAAACCATAAAAACAAATTCATGATGCAGAGGCCATTGACGGTGAGGGCCACATGAGGAGACCCACTGGGCCCCACCTGAATCTGCAATCTCCTATTCCTAATTCCACCAGCTGATCCAATCCATCCTCAGAAAATTTAATACTGGGAAATTAAAAAGCAAAACGACAACAACAAATATATATATATATATATATATATATATATATATATATATATATATATATATATCCAAACTTTACAAGAAAGAAAGGCGAAACCTTCCGATGAGGCCGTTGACGGTGACCACGAGATGGGTCGGGATCCGCCGTTTCCCGCCGTTAACCGCCGCCGCCGTCGTATCGAATCCGTCAGCGGCGGCTGCCGGATCCTTGACGGCGGGATGAAAGCAAGCGGGCGCACAGGCGGATCGCTGGCGAGCCCCCTTTCTCTTGATGCTATTGCCTTCGTGAACCATCTCGGAACTTGGAAATCTCTCTGGGTCTTTCTCTTTTGACCTTTGATTTTGATTTCTAGAATATTTTGGAGCGAGTCTTTAGTAGAGATCGGACGATCGAGGTATTTATATGCGGGTCGATTGAGATTTCTTCTCCATTTGGAATAAGCAATTTTCTGTCTCTAATTTGACTGAGTGTTTATTTTCTTTGTTTTTTTAAATTCTCTTTTTTTCCCCTTTTGTTTTTCAAGTTTTGTTGGCGCTCTCACTGGCTCTTATTCTATAATTGTATTATTGAGTAACTGAAATCGTTGCTCGTATGTATTATATGTATTAAGAACCTAATAGCTTCATATCATGTGTGTAATGAATAAAGGTGAAATAGAAATAAAGTAATAGATAATAATAAGGTAAAATTGTGTCTAGGCTTCAAAATAAAAAGCCTCCCGTGATCGATCCCCTCACTTTCGGCTCTCACGTCTATTTGATGGCAATTTTTATGTGAAATGCTCCTTTTCAATCTCTCACCTCAATAAAGAGAGAACATTTTTTATTGGATAAATATCAGAAACCCCCTTAAGTTTGGGCATTTACTACAAAACCCCTCTTAAGTTTAGAAATATCAAATAACCCCCCTCCCCTCCAAGTTTTCACATTAAACCCCATACCTTGCGCGTTAAATTAACTGAATCATGAGATTCAAAATGACCTCAATACCATAACAATTTAAAAATGCCTTTTATGTCCTTTCTTAAAGGTAATTTCACAAAACCCCTTTAATTTTTTAAAATTTTCATAAATGACCTCCCCCGGGCAAATAAGAGGGAAAGATAGAGGACGGGAGAGAGAGAAAGATAGAGGAGGAGGAGAGAGAGGGATGCCGGTGCCGGCGGCCCCTCTTCTCCCTCTTTCTATCTCCCTCTTCCCCACCCTTCTCTCCCCTCTTCACTCTTCCCAAATGCTAACCCAACGCCGGTGAAACCCACCACTGCCCGAAGGTCGCTGACAGTAGGGGGGTCGCCGACAGCGGCCATGCTCTTTCTAATGGGATTAGGGTTAGATTAGGTTTAGGGTTTAATTTATATTTAATTAATTTAATTTACTAATTTGAATGTTTATTTAAAAAGGATAGTCTGGACTTTTACAATTTCTAGTAACAATGTTAGGGAGGTTAGTTGAAAAAATCTCAAACTATGTTAGGAGGTTAGTTGAAAAAATCTCAAACTTAAGGGAGTTTTCTGATACATGCTAAACTTAAGGGGTTATTTGATATTTCTAAAAATAGGGTTGGGGTGGGTTTTGATAAATGGTCAAACTTAAAGGGGTTTTCTGATATTAAGCCTTTTTTATTTCTACACTATCCTCTCTCTCTCTCTCTCTCATTTTTTCTCATCCTTTTCTTTCTCCTTATCCATTGTCTATTGCTCTCATAACCTTCAGCATTGTATCCTCCTACTCATACTTCTCAACTTTTCTCAACCATTATTTTTTATTATGCTACAGTCTCTTCTTTGTCATTTTATTATCTTTCCTCAACCATCTCTCCTCCTTCTTCTCTCACAACCCTGATCACATCACTCAAAAATCGTCTCTTTTAGCTAAAATGGTTATTTCCTAAAGTCATACTAAAAATAACACCTAGTTAAAGTTAACATCTGAGTTTAATAGTTGCATATTAACTATATAACTTAGGTGTTAAGTTTAATAGATAGATATCAACTGTATGACTTAGGTGTTAAGTTTAATAGATAGGCTATAACTATATGAATTAACTGACCCACCGCGAGTGACCCGGACGGTAAGGAGATTCCAATATGGCTCCCGCAGTCTTGGGTTCGATTCTGGGATGGGTTATCAAAATGAATAACTACTCCATGTCGAATAACTACTCCATGTCGTTATTATCATATATTTCCTAAGGTTATCGTGTGGCTTGGATCAGTAACATATAAGTTTAAAAATCGGCATCTATTATGTAAAGTTAACATATATCATCAAAGATTAACAACTACTGTATAACATTAACATCTGTCCCTCTAAAATTATCATCTATCACCTATGGTTAATGTTATGGGGTTTTTTGTTACTAAATATTAATCTCCAATAAGTAGCAGACAAGTATCCCCCATTAAACACACAATCAAACCAACTCGACACCTCGGGATGGCCAAAATCTCACGAAGTCGACTCGAAAGGTGGTACCTATCGACTTTCTTGGTAGACTCGAAAGGCGGTACCATATCATGCGCATTTGCATGTGTCGATTTCTAGAATATTCAAAGTCTTCATGTTTGGCCATTTAAACCTCCAAAGTCTAACATTTGATTAATCTGTTTGTTTGATGATAAGGAGGTTTGACTTGTAAGGCAACACATCCCATTCTCTAGAACCGTAGACACATGTATGCTATACGTATATAGTTGATATCCAGTCTAGAAACTTTGACTCAAGATTTTTTTTAAGGTGGACTTTATTATGATGTGGATATTTCGTGCTCTTGAGATCTCTGGGAGTTTCTCAAATCTTCCATCAATGACTTCCATAGGATAAAGTTGTTTGGTCTTCATGGAAAAGAATTATATGTATCATTTACTCTAAAAATATAAATAAATAAATAAACAAACTAGATTTTCTTAATTTTTTTCTTTTCGGGGGGCTGCTTGGTTGATTAAATTTGGGTGGAAAATGTGTAGAAAAGGTCTGGCAGAATAGGATTCTTATTCTTTAACTTGTTTCTAAAAAAAGAAATTCCGGAATGGTGCTTTTATAAAGTGTAGAAATCACATTAATTTTGAAGAAATCTAATCTTTGTGTTTTATGATGGAAATGGGGTGAAATTTGACACGTCCCTAATATCTTTACAATAAAAAGTTAGTCAAGTGGATGACTACTCATACTTTTTTATAATTCATCTCTTTCTCTAAATTAGTCAAGTAGATGGCTACTCATACTTTTTGATAATCCATCTCTTTCTCTCTCCTTTTCGTAAAAGCTTTGGTTTCTTCTTTTTGGGTTTCTAACCAAACAATGGATTGGAGTAGAAAATTTTGCCGCCATTGAATGAACAGAAAACAATCATGAAAATCACTTTTCCAAGATACAATTGGAAATTTGCAGAAAAGGTTTTTTTTTTGGGCAGAAATGAGGTTCGTATAATTTTACCGAATGAGACAAAATAAGAAAACTAGTTATATTGATGTGAGGCTATGCACAATTGAGAAGAAATAAACAAATAAACAAAATAATATTTTCTGATTATTAAATATCTTAATTAACATCTAAAATTCATTATATCATCACTTGCCTAAATAGATATTAGAAAATATGAAAAGTAGATTGCTGCCAACTGATTAAGTATTTCTAACTTAAAAGGAAATTCAAGCATAAATTTATCAAGAGAAATAGTTTTTATGTCACCCATTCGAAAAGAGCAATCAAAGAATAAGTGTAAATGTGCTGCCTCCTAAACCTCATACAACCCACATTTTAAATCAACCTCAACTAAGGAATTCCTTCCATCTTTGCACAATGTCATCTAGCATATTCCCACTTTCTTTGTCTTTTTCTTTTTCTTTTTTTTTTCCCATCTAGAGAGTTCTCTTCTGTAATAAAAAATTTAACACTTTTATCATATATTTTGGTGTGACTCAAGGCACTAGTTTTGCTTCGAAATAGGCCACATTTCTAGTTTTGCTTCGAAATAGGCCACATTTCTTTTCACTAGGGGTGGTAAAGGATCGAATCGAATCGAATACTAAGGTGTTCGTATTTGTATTTGTTTAAAATTATCGAATTCGAATGCGGACTCTCATATTCATATATGGAGTTTTGAATTGAACTCAAATACGGTATTTGATAAATATTCATGAATATTCACGAATACTTATCGAATATCAAAGTATATTTATTCCTCTAAAGAATTTAATTTTCAAATAGTATTTAAATTCATAAATAAAAATTATTCCTTTATAATATATCAAGTATATATATTTAAATCAAAATTTCCATTAGAAAACAGATTTAAGATTATTTAAGTCTTAAAATCAGTACATAAAACTTAAGTAGAAATGATAAATGAGTTAAAAATTTGACGTTATATGTGCAATAATAGAAATAATAAGTGATCAAATTTTAAACGAATATTTGATAGACAAATGAATTGAATATACATCTGGTTAAATTCTATTCGTTAATAAACTCGAATACTAAAAATATTTGTTTAGTGGTAAATGAACTACCAAATCAAATATGACCAAATAGTTACTCGAACAATTATCGAACTATTTGTTAATTATTTGGTTGATTTCCACCCTTGCTTTTCACTCTCTGTTCAATGCAAGTGGTTAGAATGATTTTTTTTTGAGAAAAACAAAATGAAAATTAGTAGGGGATTCTTTTCACCCTTTTCTGCTTCAAATTTCAAAACCTTCCCTTTTCTTTGTTTCTCGCTTACAACTTTGGGCCTAGCCATAAAATTCTAAGCCCAATAATTAGTTGGTCTAGCCAGCAAAACGTTTTTTTTCTCTTTTAAAAAAACAAAATGAAGATTACTAGAGGAAATTTTCTCCCTTTATTCTTCAAAATCTTCCCTTTTTTTTATTTGTCACTTAAAACTTTGGGTCTAGCCATAAAATCCTAAGCCCCAGAAATATAGTACATTACTAGCCATCAAATTGACTTTTCTTCTTTTTTTTCATAAATAAAGGGGAAATTAGCAGAGGGGTTTTTCCGCTCCCTATTCTTCTTCAAAATATTCTCATTTTTTTTCCTCTCTTAAAACTTTTTGCCTAGCCATAAAATTCCAGAACCAAGAACTATTTGGCCTAACGCACTAGTAGAGTGTCCTCTTTTTAAGCAAAAGGCAGCATGTTTTGGAACAAGAAATGGTTCTTTTCGGATTAGTCTCTTAAGTATGTCATATTTCGTCCCTCAAATCATTGAAATTGCTACTTGGTCTTTGACTTCTTAAGTTATTTTGAAACTAGTCTCTCAAGTTATTGAAATTGCTATTAGATGCCTCCCTTATCTCCATTTTATCAAAGTTAACCCAAGAAAGAATCTTCAATTGATAAAAGTTTTAGGGAATAGTAAAATTTGTTGAGTCGCCCTCCGCCTAAGGAAAGTGACCTGGACTCCTGATGAATTCGCTAATGGTCGGAATCCTTCTTCTTCCCTTAACCTGCTCAAGGTAATGGCTCATCAAAAGGCTCCAGAGAAAGTTTACCAGTATTCATCGCTTTATATAATGGATTGTACAGTTTTAGGCGGGGGGGAGAGAGAGAGAGAGAGAGAGAGAGAGAGAGAGAGATCCTAGTAGAATTATGTTGTTGGGGGGGGGTTTTATTGGTTGAGGAATGTTGATTCGGACTCGGATTTTTTTTTAGATTTTAATTTAGGGGGTGGTTTTCGTTCTAGATTGTTGATTGGGACTCGGACAATCGTCTATGAATCCGACATTCTTGGATTAGGACCTGGACTCAGATTTTATGGTTAGAGCCTTGGACTCTTGGAGTGGATTTTAATTTTTTGAGTAGAATTCTTAAACTTTTAGTTTGGATTCTTAAACTTTTGCTTTGGATTCGTAGACTGAGGGTTGGATTCTCACGCTAAATTTTAGATCTGTGAATTATTTGAATCAGGAGTTTCAAAATAAATTATTATGTTAAATAATAAATATTTACAAAAAAATAAACATTAATTTAGAAAATCACCCTCATTTCGATTAACGAATGACAATGACGAAACTGAATATATATTGTAATCTATTTAAACAGTTCGCACAATGTCACATAAGAAGATAACCAGTGTAAGCACATAAATGAAAATAACTAGTGTTCCAAAGACGTAAAAGTAAATAACTAATGGTGACCATATAAAAACTAATTTGTATATTTAAATATGCAAATATTAAATATATTGGAAAATTTTATACCAAACATTTGATATCAAATATTGGAATGATTTAATATTAAATATTTTTATTATTTAATACATTAAATTTTTAATATTACATTTATTTAATTTTTATGTACTTAATATATTTTATTTCTAACATTTAAATAAAAACACAATGACTGTAATATAATATTAAATATTTAAAACATTTACTTATTTAAGAAATGTTAAATACTAAACATATCTAATTTAATATAAATATTAAATATATTAAGTGATTAAACAAGATCAAATATATTTTATTTTAAATGAATTAAATAAAAAGAAGTTGATTACAAATATTTTAAAATTAAATACATTCAATGTTAATATGTAAATAATTTAGGAATATGGAATATTTTATAATTAAATATATTTAATTTGAGATATGTTAAATATTTAAATAAGTAAAGAGAAGAGGAGAGGAAAAATCCATAGAGTGAGATCACAATCCACCAATTTTAACTTGGACTTTCTCTAGAAAATTTCTCACTAAAAACTATAGAGTTGGAATGAAGTGTGGATTTTGAAATCCTAGTCCTAATACTAATCCTACACAAGTAATAACACCTTAAATTCAAATCTAAATCCTAGTTCTAAACCAATAACACGTTAAATTTAAATCCAAATCCTAGCTCTAAACCACTAACACTTTAAACTCAAATCCGAATTCTAGTCCTAAACTAATAACACCTTAAATTTAAATCCAAATTATAATCCGAAACGAATAACACCCTAAACTAAAATCCACGAAAAAAATCCGAAGTTGTAAGCGAGAAACAAAGAAAAGGGAAGATTTTGAAATTTGAAGCAGAAAAGGGTGAAAAGAATCCCCCTACTAATTTTATGGCTAGGCCCAAAGTTGTAAGCGAGAAACAAAGAAAAGGGAAGATTTTGAAATTTGAAGCAGAAAAGGGTGAAAAGAATCCCCTACTAATTTTCATTTTGTTTTTCTCAAAAAAATCATTCTGACCACTTGCATTGAACAGAGAGTGAAAAGCAAGGGTGGAAATGAACCAAATAATTAACAAATAGTTTGATAATTGTTCGAGTAACTATTTGGTCATATTTGATTTAGTAGTTCATTTACCACTAAACAAATATTTATAATATTAAATTTGAAGCAAAAATTAAATATATGTAATATTAAAAAATTTAATGTATTAAATAATAAAAATATTTAATATTAAATCATTCTAATATTTGATGTCAAATGTTTGATATTAAATTTTCCAATATATTTAATATTTGCATATTTAAATATACAAATTAGTTTTTATATGGTCGGCCATTAATTATTTTCTTTTACGTAGTTGAACACTAGTTATTTTCATTTATGTGCTTATACTAGTTATCTTCTATTATGTGACATTGTCGAACTATTTAAATGGATTACAATATATATTCAAACTTTGTCATTGTCATTCGTTAATCGAAATAAGGGTGGTTTTCCAAATTAATGTTTATTTTTTATTAATAATTATTATTTAAAATAATAATTTATTTTGAAACTCCTAATTCAAATAATCCACGAATCTAAAATTTAGCGTGAGAAACCGACCGTCAGTCTATGAATCAAAATCAAAAGTTTAAGAATCCAAACCAAAAGTTCAAGAATTCTACTCAAAAAATCAAAATTCAAGTTCAGGTCCCAATTCAAGAATGTCGGATTCATAGACAATTTTTCGAGTCTCAATCAACAATCTAGAACGAATAACACCCTCTTAGAGAAAGTTGACCACTATTCATCACTTTATATAATGATGTGTACGGTTTAGGTGAGAGGGAGAGAGGGAGAGAGAGAGAGAGAGAGAGAGAGAGAGAGAGTACCCATGGTGACATCAGATTAATTAGATGAGGCGGTTTATTCTTTGATTGTTGGCCTTTATTTCTTAAAAGGTGAGGTAGCAAATGATAGACACGTGAGCAAAAGAGCATCCTCGGCATGTCTAATGGTTTTTGCCAGAGGAGCCTTCAAGAGAGTAGTGAGCAATTCTTAAACTAAGTGGACTCTCACGCCCTTCATTGGGGTCAAGATCCTATGCAGGTGTGAGGGCAAGTAGACAGTGGCGGAGCCAGTAATTTCGTCAGGGGCTCCCAAAAATAATAAAACTCAATAACAAGACTTTGAACTGGGGTATATATTTATACCTATTTATGCATTGGAGTCATTTTTATTCATGTACTTTTTTCAAAAAGAGGCTTGATCCTCATGCTTTCCTATGTCAAGGGCGAGTTAACTCAAATTCATT
Source organism: Asparagus setaceus (assembly GCA_012295165.1). NCBI lineage: Eukaryota > Viridiplantae > Streptophyta > Magnoliopsida > Asparagales > Asparagaceae > Asparagus > Asparagus setaceus. The sequence goes on along the minus strand of CM022706.1, from coordinate 56,655,993 downwards.
TTCTGATTTAATTGTAAATCGAAACGGTCGTCATATGACAAAGTTAAACCTATGAATCTAATCTTAGGGGGGAAAATAGGTTAAATAGCACTCAAATACCTTATAGTTTCACTCCCTTTGCGCTTTTATACCCTCACTTATTTTTTTTGTTTAAAATTGGTACATTAATACTCTTTATGTAAATGTGAAAATTGCCATATGAGGCCCAAATGTGAAAATTAGAATGAGTGTTGCATGAAAAATTTTAGGGGAAATTCCCGTGTCTGCATAACTAAAGGTATTTAAGTGCAAGTGTTAAGTACTTTTAGGTATTTTGGTACAAGTTTTAAAACTTTAGGGTATATAAGTGCTGTCAAAAACAAGTGAGGACATCTAAGTGCAAGTTTTGAAAACTCAAGGGCATTTAAGTAATGCCAAAAACAAGTGAGGGTATATAAGTGCAAGGTAGGGGAAACTATAGAGTATTAAAATGCAATTACTCTAGCTTATATATATATATATATATATATATATATATATATATATATATATATATATATATATATATATATATATATATCCATAGCTAGGCCCTGTTGGGCCCTATATGGCTCCGTCCCCTGCAAGTAGATGCGGACAGTGTTACATATAATACTTGGAGCATAATAAAGCTACAAAATTATACTATTATTCAGAAAACCAAACATTAATCCTCTAATTAGAAGTGTGAAAGTCACTCTAACCAATATATCAAAACTCTAAAGTTATGATAAGACTCGAGTATTATAGCTTTATACGAGCAAGCAAACAAATCAGCTTGGCAAATAATCATCCAACTCATTATGAGACCAAGTCCATGAACTCCCTGTCCAAAATGAGAGAACTAAGTACCTCCGCAGTACTACAGATCTCTATATCAATGCCGCCTTCCTCCCTCCCCTGATCCAACTCCAGCCTACCGTCCACCTTGCTCCCCGGCCCGGTACGAACTGCCACCGGCTTCCCCCACCCGAAATCATTCCCGTACACATCAAATCTCGGCGATCCCGATACATACAAACTCCCCGGAGTAAACAGATCCAAACACAAAAAAGACGGATTCTTAATCCACGCCTCCACCCATCCACATATCGCCGAAGCCTCGCACTCTGCAGCAATCGCCTCGTTCAGCCTCAGCGCGGTCCAGCCCAGCCCATTCCTCTGTATTTCTCCTGCCAAGGCCTTCGCCGTCGCTGCGTGCAAAGAGTTTCCAACGTAAGCCTCGGGGAGCGGAGGGCTGATTCTAGACCGGCAGCCCATTGGCACTCTACAAGCCGTCTCTTTCTCCATCTGAAGACTAGAAGCACGCGTCATCGACCTCCACACGTGCGCTAGAAGTGCCTGCAGCGACGAGATCTTGTCTGAACTGGCTTGATCCTTGAGCTTCTTGATGTTTTCCGCGGAGAAACTGAACGTGCATTCCCCAAGATTCTGCGGGTGCATTCTTCTGATGAATTCACGGTGGTCTTCAAATGGCAGGTGGATTGGGTACGGGCTCGAATCGGGGAACCGGCGGTCGAACACAGGCGGGTTCTCGATGAAATCGTTGCCAGTCCGGCATATTGTCGACCATGTTTTGAAGAACTGCCAGAATGTTGTGCCGTCGGCAGCAGAGTGATTGAGGGAGCAGGCGATAAAGATCCCGTCGGCGAGTTCAGTTACCTGCACGCCGAGCAACGGGCAAGAATGGCCGTCATAGTCGAGAATTCCGCTGAGAGGGAAGAAAGATTTGACGACAGGAGGCACGAAGTAACTATTAGGGGTTTGGATGTCAGATATCGAGACGTGAGGAGCGGAGGCGTGAATGAACTCGGCGCCTTGGCCGGTGCAATCGAGAGAGATGGAGATCGAACCGTCTTCGTGGTGGGTGGTGGTGACGAGGCGGCCTGCGAAAGGGTAGAAGTGGCTGAGAGCTTGGGAGAAGGAGGTGAAGAGATCGGAGATGGGGGAGTGAGTTGGATTGTGGAAGAGGATGCCCTTTTGGATGTATTCAAATGGGAGCATCTTGAGATCCCAGGGAGTGAGATGTATTCTCTTATTAAAGACTCCTCCTCCTCCTCCATTAGTTTTTGGTGATGGTTGAACTATTTGCTTGGAGATAATGGTGACCCCTGCATCACCCATGGCTGAATATTTTTCTACTTCTTTTTCTTCTTGTTCTGATGAGCAGAGCCACAGTTCAATGGGTTTTGCCAATGATTGATGGCAATAAGAATGGGTACTAGGCTGCGACCAACCAAAGATGCTTTGACCGCTTCAACTATATACCAACCACTGATGATTTGTAAAATACCCTGGACGAATCTATTAGGGCCTGTTTGGTTATTTTGCCAAAAAACAAGGAATAAGAATCCACGGTAAATCCCGTCCTTTTAGCATTTAAGGGTGTTTCGCGAAAAGGTTTTTCTTTGTTTCGTCTGAAAAATGAAAGATGAAAATCTCTATCAATATAATTCCTTGCTTTGGATCAAACTTGAGGAATAGGAAATGACCATTTTGATGTGACCAATCAAACATGAAAAAGAGAGAAGCCACTTTTTTAATTAATTTTTAAGTTCCTTTCCACCCAATTCCATGAAAAAAACTCGGAATTGGCTTTTCCCAAAAAAGTACACTTTTTGACATTTTTCGAATTTTTCCAAAAATTTTCTCAATAAACAAAGCAAGGAATAGGAATTCTTTTTCACTGTTCTGACGCAGAAAACATGTGTCAGTCCTTTTTTTAGCTTTTCCGCCCTAATTCTTTGAACCAAACAGGCCCTTAGCTTCTTCATGAAGGAACTGAAATAATAGAAAATAGGTTTAAAGTACGATCATTGAGGAGCCGCTGGTGTGCTACAACTTCAGCAAACGTTACGTTAAGAAAAAAATGGTACTCATCATTTGTTGCAGATAATCAACCTCAGATACGTCGTTTGGATATCTAAATTTCTATTGTCGAAATGTATTTCTGAATCTAAATATGTTGTTTGATTTGTTACAAAACTTGCCGACATCTGATAGGATATCTTAGATATAAGAAATACCCAATTACTATCATAATAAAGTCTACCAAGAAAATTCCTGGATCAAAGTTTCTAGGCTGGATATCAACCATATATCATTTTATAGTCTAGGGGTCAGTTTGGCAAATTGCACAAAATTGGGCCAGGACCAGTGCTGGCCCAGTTTTATGCTAAACTAGTTTTCATTTGGACCAGCCCCCACTTGGTCCAAATGAAAACTAGTTTAGTATCACTATTTGGGCTTAAAAAATGGGGTCAGGTCTAGCCCAAAAATTTGACAAACAAGAAACAATACAAAATTGGATCAGGTTCAGTCCTAGCCCAATTTTACAAAATAGCCAAACACACCCTAGGATTAGAGAATGATATGTGTTTCCCCACAAAGTCAAAACCCCTTATCGTCATTGATAAACTAAATATATTATCTATATATTATATGCTAAAATGAGTTGCTACTTTGAAAATTGTTAGGCAATTGACTTTTGAATTTTTATATATTAATTATTATTATTATTCAAAATCCACTTTTTCTTCTTCTCTCTAATGATTGTGTGGAGTATAGAAATAATATATTTGTAATTATTATTTTAATAATATTTCGAACTTACTATATAATTTTTACAATGAACACTTGCATCACATTTTTGTTTCTTTTTTTTTGGTGAGGGGAGGGGGATTAGTTATCATCAAAATCTCATCCTAATATCTTTTACCTAAAATAAAGAGGGAAGTTTTAAGTAGTTTATTGGAGCTTAACTCATTTTTGTCTGAATCGTTAAAATAGATTGCTACAATCTGATCAAGTATTTGTTAACTTAAAAGTTCAAAGTTTCTAGGCTAGATATCAACCATATACCATTTTATAGTCTAGGATTAGAGAATGATATGTGTTTCCCTACAAGTCAAAACCCCTTATTATCACTGATAAACTAAAAGAGTTATCTATATAGTATATGATAAAACGGGTTGCAATTTTGAAAATTCTTAGGCAATTGACTTTTGAATTTTTATATATTAATAATTATTATTATTCAAAACCCACTTTCTTCTTCTTCTTCTCTCTCTCATGATTGCGTAGTATGGAAATAATATATTTGTAATTATTATTTTAATAATATTGCTAATTTAATGTATAATTTTTACACTGAACACTTGCATCGCATTTGGGGTGATTAGTTATCATCAAAATCTAATCCTAATATTTTTGCCTAAAATAAAGAGAAAAGTTTTAAGTAGTTTATTGGATCTTAACACATTTTTGTCTGAATCGTTAAAATAGATTGCTGCAATCTGACCAAGCATTTGTTAACTTAATAATTCAAAGTTTCTAGGCTGGATATCAACCATATGCCATTTTATATCTAGGATTAGAGAATGATATGTGTTTCCCTACAAGTCAAAACCCCTTATCATCACTGATAAACTAAATAAATTATCTATATATTATATGATAAAACGGGTTGCGATTTTGAAAATTCTTAAGCAATTGACTTTTGCATTTTTATATATTAATTTTTTTAAAACCCACTTTCTTCTTCTTCTTCTCTCTCATGATTGCGCAAAGTATGGAAATAATAAATTTGTAATTATTATTTTAATAATATTTCTAATTTAATGTATAAACTTTACAGTGAACACTTGCATCGCCTTTTCAGGGGTTGGGGTTGTGGAGGGAATTAGTTATCATCAAAATCTAATCCTATTATCTTTTGCCTAAAATAAAGAAGAAAGTTTTAAGTAGTTTATTGGAGCTTAATTCATTTTTGTCTGAATCGTTAAAATAGATTGCTGCAATCTAATCAAGTATTTGTTAACTTAAAAATTCAAGCATAGTATATAGCAAGGAAAAAGGGCAGCATAACAAATTTTTTTCAAAATCAAACAATAATTCTCTTCTTTAATTAAGAAATGTAATATTCTTATCATATATTTTCTTTTTGAAGAAAATTTTCCCAGTCCATAAAATGATTAAGCTTAGTAACAACATTCAGAATTTTAAGATAGTCCCGGGAGAGCCATTCTGGATGTATTTTGATAGGTTTAAGGATCTGCTTATCCAATATCCTCACCATGGTTTAGAAATATGGCGATTATGCTAAATCATCTATGAAGGATTGGATTATTCTTCAAAAACTTTCTTAGAATATATGTGTCAATGAGATTTCATGAAGAAAAACGCTGATGAAGGTTAGAAATTTTTAGAGAGTTTATTCGACAAAACCATGCAGTAGGAACATTGTGATGAAAGAGTTTCATCAGTTTTCCAAACCAAATCCAGTGGGCTTTCCCTAAAGTCAAACATTGCCTCTGAAGCAAAGATGACTACAATCCTGCGTCGGTTAGAAGCCTTAGAAACCAAGAACGAGCCCCAGCTCAAATCGATCAAGTTTCTTTCCCATGATGTCATAACAGTCTTTCTCCAACCCATGTTTTAGAGGAATGTCCTCTCTTAGGAAATAATCAACCACTAGGTCAAGTGAGTGCTGCAATCCAGCATCTCGTAAATGATCTATTTTCTCGAACCTACAATCCGGGTTGGAGAAATCATCCAAATTTTGTATGGAATTAAGAAAACTTCTCCGAAAATTAAAACTTCACTCCCACTTCAACTCCACAATTTCTTAGAGGAAACACAGTTCCATTCAACACGCCGAATAATTTCCAACAATTCAATTTATCTTATCCAAACCAGCCTCCTCCTCATCAAACAGTAAATCCTACTCCTCCAAACTTTGATCATGAAAGACATTTAAATGTCTTGAAAAAAGATTTAGAAGATGATCAAAGCTTCTACACAGACCACCAACATTTTGACTCAGTCATCCAACACTCTGAATTTTTTCTTGCAGACAACAAGTCAAATGCTCAATTCCAACACTCAAGCCATAGCTAGGTTAGAAATTCAACTTGGCCAACTAGCTAGTGCCTTGAGTGAGAGAGAGAGAAGGAAAAATTTTCAAGTCAACCTGTAGCAAATCCTAAGGACACTGGATCAAGTTCAACTTATCAAGCTCAAGTGAATGCAATCTATTCACTAAGGTCAGGAAAACAGGTCGACAATCAAGTTAGAATGTCTCCAAGTTAAATTCTTGAACCTGAACAAACTCTTTCTCCTTTTGATAACTCTGTCCAACAATTACCCCCTTTCGATGACCAAGAACCTGAATCTGAACCTGAGCTCAATTTTGATAGGTTTAAACCCGTTGCTCCCATCCCAGATAGACTCAAACCTAGGAAGACTCTCCTCAGGTAGAGAAGATCTTAGAAACCTTCAAGCAGATCTAGGTCAACATCCCTGTCATAGATGCCATTCAATAAATCTCATCTTATGCAAAATTTTTAAAGGATTTGTACACTAAGAAGAGAACAATAAATGTTTCAAAGAAAATCTTTCTCGCTACCAATATCAGTGACATGCTCTCAAAGCACATGCCTTGGAAACATAAGGATCCTGGTTGTCTTACTATCTCATGTGTCATAGGAAATACATTTATTGATAAGACACTTTTAGACTTAGGGGCTAGTGTCAATTTGCTCCCTTATTCGATCTACCAGCAACTTGGTGTAGAAGAACTTAAACCCACCAGATGCACCTTACAGTTAGCTGATAGATCTATTAAAGTCTCTATGGGAGAGATAGAGGATGTTCTGACTAAGGTTTGGGAATTCATTTTTCCAGTGGATTTTATAGTCTTGAAAACGCAGCCCGTTTCCAATCCCAAAGGTCAGATACCTGTCATTATAGGAAGATCATTCTTAGCCACTTTTAATACTCTAATCAACTGTAGAACTGGTTAAATAAAGCTATCCTTTGAGAATATGACTGTTGATCTCAATATTTTCAATCTGGGGAACCAGCCAACTGATTCATCAAATCAACCCCTAGAAATAAACTACATTTGGAAAATTTCGAGTGAAGAGTTAGAAGAAGAAAGTGAGTCGGACCCAAGTTTTGAGGAGATCTTTGGTGATGAAATCAAGATACTAGAGAAATTAGGATTAGAACAAGTCTTTCAGAAGGATGGCACTGAAGTTAGATACAAGTTTCTCTGATCTTAGATTTGAAGAACTTTTCACTGATGAGCTTAGGTTTCTAGAAAATATAGAACAACCAGATTATCATACCTCAACCATGAATCTTGGGTTTGAGAAAATTTTTACAGAAGAACTGGTTGAGTTAGGATAAACTTTCATTCATAAGGAACCCGAGTTCAAATCTTAAGACTTGCTTTCTGTTTAATCAACACCAAAAATTTCAAATGCATAACCCTCTACCTACCTGCCTTCAAATGCTACAAAAGTCTTTGAAAACCTTAGAATAAATAGAATTTGAGCACATCATTGAGTTTATCATTCTAAACTTCTTTAAAACTGAGGTAGAATTTTTAGCAATAAGGTAGGAATTGATGTAGAATATGAACTTTTATTTTTAACCTTTTATTCTATATCTTTAGTCTTTGTCTCAAAATAATAATAAAGAATTTATTCTTCTCTCTCTTGAGAGTTTCTTGTTCTTTTGAGGAAAAAATAAAAGAAAAAAGAAAGAGAAAAATAAGAGAAAAAAGATTAAAAATAAAAAATAAAAAATAAAAATGACTAAAAGGAAAAAATTTGTTTGAAAGAAAAAAAAGAGAGAGAAATTTTTTTGGCTACATCATCCTCATACCAAAGGTAATTATAAATTTTTATCATTTCATCAGTGTTCTAAGTCGACCGAACAAATATAAGTGCTTTATTTCCTATCAGCTTTACTTTCTGTATCATAGAGTTTGCATTTATAGACGGTTAAAATATATTTAACTCAAGAAGTGAACGCCCATGGGCTAAACACTTCGAATGGGCCTAAAACGAAGCCCACAGAAGACATCAATGAACATCGCCTGATCGAGCCCCGCCATAAGCCGAACTCTGTGTCAAGTTCGAGCCCAGTAGCGAAGCCCACCATCGAAGCCCACCAGCAAGTCCACGATCAAATGGACCGAGTCAATCGTCTCCGAAGGAAGCGCACCCACGTTCGAAGCGACCCTCGCACATGCTCGTGGCGACCCCCGCCCACAGCCTTTAGCGAACTTCGCCAAGGCCACGAAGTCCGGCCAATAGCTGTTTCAGAGCTATTTTCAGGGGATAACCGCCCCCCACTATTTCCTACTTTAATGGTCACTTAATCCATAATTAAAGGGGCCATTAACTCTCTCTTTTAGCTTATAAAAAGGGGAGGAGATCATCCATTCAAAGATGTTCGGAAAAATATATAAACCACACACGCATTCGTGAGCTCTTCGAGAGATTTTGCTAAGAGAAGACTGTGCTAGCTTCTAAACAATCCACAATCAGTAAAAGACACATCGTCTTAGTCGGTTCGTCAACGGAGTACAAGATCGACGCTCTATCGGCACGCAGACAAGAACTCCCAGGAAAAAATAAATTTTCCTTCGTTTCAATTGTATTTCTTTCATTGTAATATGTGTCAATTACAATACAAAAATAACCCGAAACAGGATGGCGACTCTGCTAGGGACTTCCTTCTCCTCCGACAAGAAGATTATGTCGCAAACCGACACTCAGACCCTCGGGTCTTTTACTAAAACGCTAATCATTGAATTTGATCAAGCGAAGTTCGAGGAGTCTATCTCCGTGAGCTCTTCAACGGCAATTGCGTGCAGTTGCCATAGAATTCGTCATAGAGGGAATCTCAGGTCCAAAGTGAACCCTGCGTGTGGAAAGGCCACCTTCGCCGAAGGGAGTTTGGGCTTAGCTGGAAGCCAAACAAACCTCGCCAAGAGCGAAGGAAATCCGAATCTCGCCTTGAGTGAAAATCAAGATGCTAATACATCTGATCTCGGGCTTCAGTCATCAACTCCTTTAGGAGTTCGATTTAAAGCATCTCGCGATGCTCGCTATGCTTCCTCGATAGAAGCAAAGAATGGGGGTAATTCCTCATCAAAATTCCCTCAGAGGAATAAAATCATCTCTAACGATTCCATTGGCCAGCGTCGTCGTAAGCGACGTCCGCATTCTAAAACCAAAGTCAGCGAAGTTGACACTAATGTTGATTTGTGAGAATTCATAACTCTGAAGAGAGCTCGCCAATGTCAGCATTGTGCGACCCTCAGAGTAGTAGTCTCAGCAGTCCAAGAAGGTCTAATGTAAAGAATTATTCTTCAACCGTCTCGGTCCTGTTCTTGAGCCTTTAGGGGCTCGAACTAAACGACGATGACGTGCTCGACAAAGCAAAACTCAAGTCTTTATTGTCAACATGACGAGCATCACTTCTAAAGACGATGAGGAAGATACGGATAGCTCCCCTGATCCGGTATACTCTCCTGGCATCAAGTCTATACTTCCAGAAGCAGAGGGCGTGTATCGCAATACCAGACTAAGGAGGAAAGCGGCAATTCTGTTCAACTACTCTTCCATACAATCACCGCAGTCCTCATCTCAAGCAAATCAACCAACTTCAAGTGACGCCAACTCGGCCAAAGCATCAAATCCAACCCCTAGTTCAAGTCAAGGATGACGGTGGGAGGTAAATGTAACAGACCGAGAAGATATTCTAACTCAGATGGCAATCCAGAAGAAGGAAGCAGATGACCGGATTGAACGTCTAGAAAGGATGATTGAGTAGCTTTTGTTGAATCCTAATCCTCAAGCAAGCTCTTCAAAAGGGAAAAGGCCGATTGGTGAAAATCCTCCTAAAGAAGATCAAGAACACCAAAGCGACGCGGATTTTGAATAAGCAAGGTCAGAAGCGATGATAATCGCAAAGCCAAGAAAGGAAGCAAAAGCCTTGGAAGACATCCAAAAGCAGCTCAACGTTCTTTCTTAGCGAATGGAGCTCAAAAAAGTGGGGATTATCCGACCTTATCTCGTTGAGTGGGATATGGTTCCCTATCCCATGAAGTTCAAGCCACCTACACTACATGCGTTTGATGGCAAAGGATCTTCGAACCAGCATATCTACTACTTCCATCAACAGACTGGGAATGTAGTGGGTAACGATGTCATTAAGGCACGTCTCTTTATAGGTACCCTTCAGGGGGTAGCCTTTGATTGGTTTCAGAACTTGCCCGAAGGTTCAATCAGATCTTGGGTGGATTTAGAATCCAAATTTCTCTCGCAATTCCATGAGGAACAATTCGATGTTACTATGGCCAAACTCCTTTCCGAGAAACAAAGCGGGAGTGAGACGGTTAGAGAATACATCGAGAGGTACCGTAACTTGACATTGCGATGTCGAGATATGCCACTACCAATGCTGCTTCAAACTTGCCGACACAACTTTCTGGCGAAAATTGAAGCTCACATGGGTGCTGTCACTGCCCACACTTGGAAGGATTTAATGGAACAAGCCGAGATAGCCAAAAAGTCATCGGAGCGGTTCAACAAGTTCGAGCCCCACGCCAACTTCAAGGGCAACAAGGGCAAACAGGGGCAAACATCACAACCGAAGGCCAAGGAAACTTTCACAGTTGGAGTCCAAGGTCCCAATAACAACCAGCAAAGAGAACCCAGGAAGAACTTCCAGCGAAATTACTCGTTCAAAGACGAACATGTAGTCACCATCTTCCATGTCCTCAACAAAGGGAATCGTCTGAAACTCCCAGAAGCTCGACGCCCAGAAGAAGTCGGAAAGACCAACGACCCTAACTACTGTCTCTATCACAGGATGTTAGGGCATCCGATGAAGAACTGCTATATCCTCAAGGATAAGATCCAGACATTCATCGAATCGGAGATTCTCAAGCTCAAGCCTGAGCAGAAGAAGGTCACTGCCAATATGGTGACACTTCAGTTCGGCGCCATGCCAGAGATTCAAATCCAAAATGGTGTTGTTCCCATTCCTACCGCAAGGATGGAGGTGGTAAATTATGACCGCCAAAATCAACAAAGCTGAGGCTTGGTTCCTCTCACCACAACACGAGGGGAAATAATGTGGGTACATCCTGACCTCCTTCAAGATGAAGACTGGACCCTTCCAAAGTCCAAACCAAAGAGGAAGACTTGCAATACCATCTCCGCAATTATCGGAGAAGAATCTATGCATGCCACTTCACTCACCGACTCGGAGGGAGAAAAAGTGGCCTTGACAGGGACAAGATCCGGCAAGGATTACCTAAGGGATTACAACCAGCCAAGTACGGCCAAACAACTCGAACCGGCCAAGCAAAAAGAGACTCAGTTTGATAAAGCCTTACAACGTCCTTTGAGCGACCCTAAGGCCCCCTTCAAATACGACATCATGGCCCAGCTTTCCACCATTCCAGCTCGTATCACTTTGTATGAACTATTACGTTTGTCAAAGGATACAAGGGAAGCTTTGAAAGAAGCCCTGAACAACAGCGAGGCCTTTCTCGCCCACTTGATCGAACCTCCTCAAGACGAAGGACTTAAGCAATGCTATCAATGCCACCAGCAGACGCCTTATATCACCTTCACTCAGGAGGACATGCTTGTCAAGGATCATCATCACAACCGACCGCTCTACTATACCGGGTACGTAGGGTCGTCAAGGGTCGAAAGGATTCACATTGACCCAGGCTCCGTCTTGAGCATAATTACACGAAGACTCTTGAGCTTTCTAGGAATTCCCCTTCATAAGCTCTAAAAGACTTCTACGACCATACTCGGCTTCAACTCCAGTAGCAACCGATCTCTTGGAAAGATCTGACTTAAGTGTCAGATCGGAAATTTAAGGATGGAAGTGACTTGCTATGTCATCGACGTCGAAACACCTTACAACTTACTGCTTGGAAGACCTTGGATTCACTCCAACAAGCTTGTTCCTTCAACACTTCATCAATATTTTAAATATATTGATGAACAGGGAAATCAACAGAGACTCGAAGCTAAAAAGCATCCTTTCAAGGGGGTGGAGAATTACTTCACCGACTCTCTCTTGTATGATGAAAATCATACAATCGATATTGTCCTTCCCAATGACGAGGATAGTAGTGTAGGCATCAAAAATTGCTGAAGAACCTCAAATATGACTAAATCATGAGAAGATCGAAGGACAACGTCGTCGAAATCTCAAGAAGTCAACACATGGGAGATTGTGTCTCGCCACGAAGCGAGGCAAAGATAGCGCCGAGGCGCTCGAAGCCGCCGCTTAACCGCAAATGTGGAGCACTTATGACTTGTTTCTTCAGAGGGCACGTTTCCCAAGGACTATAAATACCCCCCTACATCCACTTGGGCAAGGGATCGGCATTTGGCAATCAGAGATCAAACAAAAATCAGAGCTTTTGTAAGGAGAGAGAGAGAATCCAAGCTTCCAAAGTTCAAGAACACGGTCCAAACGGAGATTCCTCGAGATTAAGCTTTGCCTTAATTCTTGGGAAGAGTAGATATCTTACTTTGCTAAGATATTTATCAAGTTCTTGTTTCCTATAAGCATCAACTAAACCCCGCCGATTCGACGATCGCCGCACGGTGGTCCACTCTGATACGCTGGCCCCCAAGACAGAAAAGTCCCACAAAAACAGAGATCTACACTTGTAGTATCTTTTGTTCGAGTTTGTAAGAAAGTTATTTAATTTCTTTGTAACTGAAAATAAAAGTGTAATTTTTCTCAAGTTTTGCAATGGAAAAGACTTTCGACCCAAACACGATGGCGACCACAGTGGGAGCCAACGGTCTCGAGCCCGAGATCGTTGTGTCGCAGCCTTGCAGCGATCAAGCCGACCTCATGGTCGATGGACTGGATTATTTCTTCGATCAAGCCAAGTTCGAGGAATATCTCTCCTCTTCTTCATCAAAGTCCTCCTCGCCCCGCAAGCATCGGAGGATTTCATCTCCAAAGAAGGAGGTTCGTTCTGTTGGGAGGCGCAATGAATCTCAAACAGAGGCGATTTCCCCTGACAACAACACCCCGGCGAATCTCAAAGCCGGGAGCTCTGCTCAAGTTGACTCTTTTCAGAAGAAGGAGTCATTCAACAAGATCTCAACCGCTTTGACGAAGAGGGCTCGTCAAAGACAGCGTCAAAAGATGGCCCGACAACTTGCTAAGGCCATGGAATCAACAGACGGAGTTCATTACAATACTTAACTCACGCGGATCGAGGCGCCAAGAATCTATGATGCCTCAACTTCAGCCCCTCAACACTCCTCCCAAGGAAGAATGGGTTCTCGTCAAAAGGACCCGATTGACAAGGAAGGAGCGCGCCCAAAAGCGCCGTGCACGCGTTGCTCATGCACGTGCCATTGTTCGCAAGGCGCAGGAGTTGAAATCAACCAGGGAATCGACCCAAAATCACAAAATTTGGGTTCCAAAGTCGACGTCAAAATCGGCTCAGGAGGTTGCCTCGCCGCTAGTCTTCAGCCGAGACAGCTGAATCGCTCTCGCCGCCGAGACAGCTTAAGCCGCTTCGCCAACAAATAGGTAAACCGCCTCGCGCCGGATACAGGAACCGCCACAACAGGCAAGCTTCATGCCTTAGCGAAAATGCACTTTTCCTCCTCTTCCGCCCACTTCTTCTCGGCAATATACCAACGATTTAATCCTTCAACTTCGTGTTCACCGCCTTGGTCCAAAGTCGGACGCTTGAGTCATTCAACCCGCACACAACAATGTCCCGAAAGTAAACCGACTTCGCGAAGCCTCAAGAGTTCCTATCGCGATCTCGCTTGAGCATCCCTAAGGGGTCCACGAGGTCACCGGAGGAAACAAAGTGACTCGCAAAGTCACAAAAAATGATCAAACCCTGGTAATTCATGCCGAAGCAACTTCAGATGATGAAGCCAAGCGACGGAAGTTGTCTCCCAGGTCAAATGGCCGACGTCCCCAAAAGAAAACGTGTCCTCCAGTTAAGGGCAACGTTATACTTGGGGGTGACAAACCATATCAACTATGCCATCAGCCGAGGTGGCAACACAAGAAAGAGAACGATTGATGAAATAAATTGTTCTTGTTCGTGGTGCACAATTAATCAAGACGCTATCGCCGATGTGCCTCGCTCAATCAAATGCTCAACCACAAAGAGCTTCAGTATTCGAAAGGCTTTCCCTGCCAGTAACGGAAGACTCGAAGCCGGAGTCAAGACGACCCCGAAGAAAGAGAAAATCTACCATCCGAACCGACGAACTTCCCGGTTACTATTAACATGGTAAACAAAGGGAAAGCACCTACATTGATGAAGATCCCGACTTTTCCCCGAGGAAAGGTCGGTCTCGATTTCCCGAGAATGTCCCGATTGCAATTGCGAAGCTACGACGCATTGACTATAGAAGAATGCATGAAGGAGATTCATCCAAGATGAAATTTCCGACGCCGCCAAAGAATAGCTTCAGACGATATCGCTTCAAGTATGAGTCGCCACCATAGGGAGGCTTTTACCATTACTCCCATGTCCCGCTCAAATGTTACAAGAAGCCTTAGCCAAGCAAAGAGAAGAGCTTAAGGTCAAATGAGAACAGAGATGGAGCTAGCTATGCAACGATGAGGGAATTGCAAACCCACACGGCTGCACAACCCGGTCTAGTCAACACCGATCTAGTCAACACCGATCTAGTCAATGTGGTAAAGCTATCAATCTTGATACCCATAATGTCAAGACAAGGATTCGAGATAGATGAACACATTTATGCCGATAAACCTCCTAAGAAAAAGGTGTTCGCTACCCAAGGCGAAGTATTCCAATTCCTCTTACTAGGAATCATCCAAAACAAGCCGAGGATGAAAATGAAAAGATGAAGGAGCTTGAAGGCAAAATTAATGCTTTAATGATCGCCAGAGGTTAAGAAGACCTAATTCGTGTCCATATCCGAGAGTGGGATTCAATCCCTTACCCACCAAATTCAGCTTTGATTAATTTCACACCTTTGACGGGAGGGGTTCGCCACACAAAGACTTGATCTATTTCAAATCTCACTTGGGGTGATCTCGAAATGAGCCTTTGATGATTCTATTATTCGCCGGCATTCTTCGGAGTCAGCCTTCGATTGGTATCAAGACTCAAAGCTGGGAGCATTAACCGCTGGAACGACATGGAAAGCTCTTTTCTCAAGAATTTCTTTGATGATGACACGTAGTTTCCATTGGAACTCTCCTAGATGAGAAACAAAAGGTGGGGAGACAATTGACACCTTCACAAGCCGCTTCCGCAATAAAGCTATGAATTGCAGAGATCCAATTAAGAGTTCATATTGAAGACTTGCCACAACAATCTTTCTATAGAATTGTTGGAAGTCATGGGGGTTACACCACCAACCACTTGGAAGGAATTGAAACTCAATGGTGAAGAAGCGGAACGGTTCATCAGGAGAAAGAAGAATGAGAGAGGTGAACCCACAACGGTTCCCTCAAAGCCAATTTTGTGCCTCGTGGCAAAGGAAAGGCGCAAGCTAATGCTGTTGAAGCAAATCAGGCATTCCAACAGCAACAACAAGCTTCACAACAGCAGCAACCGCAATTGAGATTTCAACAAAAACCTCAAGAATTGCAGAAGGCTCCGGATGCTAGGTTCCAAAAGAGCTATACTTTCAAAGAGGAAGAAGTGCCAATTATCTTCAAATACCTCTTGATAACAACAAGATCAAATTGCCTCCAATCACAAATCAAGAAGAGGCTAACAAGACCTCAGATCCCAAGCACTGCACTACGTAAGGGTCCATCATCCCACCAAGAGTTGTTTTGTTCTTAAAGACAAAATTCAAGCTCTAATCGATGCGGAATCATAACGCAAAGAAGGAGAAGAAAGTTGGTTCAAATATGGTGGCCATCAACTTTGGATCTCTACTACCCATGCCATATTTACGTAAGATTGTCCCCGAGGTTAAAGTCAAACGGTCAATGATGATCCACATGGGCAACGCCGAAAGGGTTGGTATCATACACGCCCTAATGGCTAAGTACTTTGATTCATCCGATCTTATTCAAGATGAGCAATGGACGGGTCTTCTTCAACACGGAAGTCCAAGCGTAAAGGCAAGCTCGTGCTCATATTTCGCAATTCCTAAGAGGGTGACGAAAAGCTCCAATTCTTTCATTATCCGAAAATGAACATGAAGTTCTCGCGGATGTAGGTAACCCACCTTATGCTACCGTATGGGCATAAATTCAGCTTATCAATACCCGAGAATTCGACCAATCCCAAAACTCTAACGAACCGGGGTGGCAATGACTCCACCAACACAACCCGAAGTCAAGAACAACAGAAGTAGCCAAAGAGGATACAACCAAGCTGAAAGATAAACAATTTCAAGAGGTGCAAGTCCCGAGGCAGCCCCGATTTAATCATCCGATTAGAGGGACAAACCGAAGTTCGCTCATCATATCGCTTCGACGTTATGACCCGCTTGGCCAACATTCCAACAGGATAACTCTTTATGAGTTACTACGTCTTTCTAAAGAGACTAGAGAAGCCTTACAGGAAGCGTTAGCTGATTCAGAAGCTTTTATCACTCAAGTCAAGCAGGTTCCGGAGAAGACCGAACACTGCAACTTGGCAGCAACACAATTTCCTTGCATAACCTTTACCCGAGAGGATATGCAGGTGAAAAATTCGAAGCATGACAGGCCATTATACTTCACTGGGTACATTGGCTCGATTGCTGTCAACAGGATTCAAGTTGATCCCGATCCGCAATGATTATGCCACCGCTGATGTATCATCTTGGAATTCGCTAGCAAGTTGGCTTCTACAGGCACGGTGATTTATGGATTTAATACCAGCGGGTCCAGACCTTTGGGTAAAATCCGGATAAAGTGCCAGCTTGGAGATCTCAAATCTGAGGTTACATGTTATGTAATCGATGCAGAGACTTCGTATAATCTACTATTGGGTCGACCTTGGATCCACGGTAGCCTTATAGTCCCATCCACATTACATCGCTGCTTGAAGTATGTCGACACCGATAATGTGGTCAAGACGGTGGTCGCGATAAGCAACCATTTAAGGGTTAGAAAATTATTTTATCGACTCTCTTTGTATGGTGTCAATCCGACATCAACCATCTACCGTGGTACCGACAGCGGTAATGAAGCCGATACCGAGGCCGGCTCGACACGATGGAAACTTTGTATTTAATGACATCGAACCTCTTGTAATCGATCTTGACGAGCTGAATCGCCGAGAAAGTTGTAACCGGCCTTTCGTCGATGAACATATAATAAATGACGATTTAGAGTATGTACATAGTGTTGATACCGTGAATGCGTATTGTACGTGGATCATGATGTGCATGTACCGCCTCGCCATTGAACTGTGAAGAAATGCCTTCAAAGTTCGACGATCAACATTCCTCCTTCCTTTGAAAGATGCAAAGCAAACAATCTTTGGAAAAGGAAGAAAATCTCCACCACAAGATTATTGTGAGGAATCAAGATAGCAACGACGATCCGCGGCAAACATTTTTCCAAATATAGCTCACAAGCGCATTCATTACATGAAGAAATGGGGATATAACTTCGACATCGCCTCGGTCTTGGCTTCGACGCAGATTCGATTCCGCCAATCTCTCATGTTCAAGGGAAAGCCCGACGTTATTATGAATATAAAAGGGTCCGGGCTATGTTTCTTCATCCTCGGCGAATCTTTGTTGGCAAATTGATGATCATGACAAATACGATTCTTCACCGATTCGATTTTAGTCTTGGTGAAGTGTTCAAGGGCTAATGTCCAATATGACCACAATAAGTCCCGCATACCAAGAAGATGATTATTTACCGTAATGGGAAGACCCTTGACTTTCCATCCGAATGTTCGCCGGAGATAGGTTTGAACAAAGAGAACCGCCACCGAAGATGCAGCTTGTTCAAGCTAATATGGGTGATGAAGATAATCCAAACCCATATTCGTGGAGTGGTAGTCTTCCTCCGTAAGAAAAAGAGGAATTGATTTCTCTTATTCGGAATATATTGATGTATTCACCGAATTATGAAGACATGCCCGGCTTGATCCGTATAGCAAAGCAGCATCGACTTAATATCGCCGTAATCTAAACCTCGGAAACAACAACAAATAAGATTTCGTCCGCAAATTATGGAAGCGATCGAATGGGTTAAGAAGCTCATAAAATCGGGCTTTATCGTGGAAGAGCAACATCCGTGATTGGGTCGCAAATATTGTTCCCGCTCTAAAAAGAATGGGACAATTAGAGTTTGCATCGATTTCAGAGATCTAAACTTGGCATGCCCTAAAGATGACTTTCCACTCCCCATCACGACGCCATCATAGATAATACGTGTGGGTTTGAAAGAATGTCATTTATGGACGGATTCTCTCGATATAATCAAATCAAGATGCATCCCGACGATGAGAAACATACTCATTTCTGACAAGATCTTTTGTTATACCGCTATGCCCTTTGGTCCAAGAACGCAGAGCTACTTATCAACCGCAATGACAAATATTTTGAAGATCATCTAAGAAAGACCGCCGAATGCTATGTTGACGCATTTAGTAGTGAAAAGCCGAGATAAGAGCCATCATATTAAAGATCTCGTGACGGTATTTGAACTTATGCGGGTCATCAATTGAAGATGAATCCAACTAAGTCATTCCCTGAATGGCTGGTAAATTCCTTGGTTTTGTCGCCACGCCAAAGGGAATTCATATTGATCCGCATAAGGTGAAGGCGACACGAGTTACAACCCCAAGAATCTCAAAGAACTCGAGGGTTGCAAGGGAGATTGGCTTACATAAGACGGTTTATTTCAACCTTATGCAAGTGTCACCGCTCTCCAAGCTAGCCAAGAAGGGTGTTTCATTCGCTTGGGATGATGCTTGTCGAAGGCTTTTGAAGATATTAAAATATATCTATCAAATCCTCCCCGCTCGCCGCGACCAAATCGAAGGCCGCTCTTGATTTATGTCGAGCGACCAACCATTCATTAAGTGCTTTATTAGCACAAGATGATGATAACGGTCACTAACAAGCAAGATATTATTTAAGTCGGACAATGGTGGAGCGCTGAATCTCGATATCCCGATATCGAAAGAATGCCTAGCTTTGGTATTTGCACTCCGTAAAATGCGCCATTACCGGTTGGACAGACGATACATATCATCTCGATGTTAACCCAATTCGAAAGTATTCATGACACAACCAAATTTCTTTGAATTGGCGACAGCTTAGATGGGCATTACTCCTTTCGCATACGACATCCACTTCAAACAGCCAGGTCGGTGAAGGGACAAGCGATTTGTGATCTTCTAGCCGCTACACCGGCCACCGATAAAGCTATACTTTATGAAGATTTACCCGACGTAAACCTATGAGGTCAATCACACTTCTCATGAATATGTGTGGCAATTATACTGACGGAGCGCCCCGCGAACCAATGTGGCGAAAGTGCTCCCGGATGTTCTAAGATTACCGAGTCGGAGTTGTCTTAGTTTCCTGAGAAACACGCGATGCCTCGAGCTTATTCACCGATCGAACCGTGCTCTAATAATGTGGCCGAGTACAATGCATTACTTATTGACTCGCTTTATAAAGAGTCGGGGTCAAATATCTCGTTGCCGGAGATTCTCAACTCATAGTTAAGCAAATTCGCGGAGACTATGAAGTTAGAACCGGATTTGATCCCATATCATGAAGCGCAATAGAGATGGCGTAATCATTCAAAAGTTTCTTCATCGAATATATACCACGGCTTCGTAACGCTTTATGCCGATGCGTTAGGCTACCTTGGCTGTTTCATTGGCGCAACCCCTCAAACGTAACAATTCCATCGTGGAGGACACACCAACTTTTCATACCGTAATATATTTTGGATGTCAAGGAAACACATACTACTTCAACAGACTCGAACTTCGAGATTGGCGCTTCCTATTATAGATTATGTCTTACACGGTATTTTACCTAAGATATAAAAGAAAGGGAATCTATCCGAAGAAGAGCACCGAGATTCTACTACAACGCAAAGATCTCAACACTTTATCGTCATTACATATGATGGATTGTTATCCGATGTCTTTCACCAAGGAAGCGGAAGAGGCACTTAAAGAAGCACATGACTCACTTCTATGCGCGATCAACCCGGTCCTAAGCCGAGATAGACTAAGAAGGTTAGGCTATTATTGGCCGACCATGATTAGAGATGCAATTGAATATGCGAGACGATGTCATGCGGTCAAATACATGCAAATTACATGCATCGCCCACCGTAAGATCTGCACCGTCGGCTACTTCTTGGCGCTTGAAACATGGGGAATGGATGTGGTAGGACCCATATTCCCCGCCGAAAAGGTGATCGCTTTATTTTGGCAATTACCGACTACTTCTCTAAATGGGTCAAGCAATTCCACTCAAAGAAGTCAAACGAGTAATCGCCATCAATTCATTAAACACCATATTATCTATCGATATGGTGTTCCGAGACTAATTGTGCATGACAATGGTCCTCGCCATCAAGAACGCTTCGCCGATTCTCGCAAGTTCGTAATACAAGACATTTCGCCCACGCCTTATAATCCCACCGCGAAATGGTTTAGTCAAGCCTTTAATAAGACTATCATTAAAATCTTAGCAAAGCTAGTCAAAACTAATAAACGCTGATTGATGATAAGCTTGGTGAAGCTCTTTGGGCATATCGCGACTACGTCAACATCGATGTGATTCACACCATATTCCTTAGTATACGGATGTGAAGTCGCTTTTGCCTTTAGAGATACAAATTCGCCACTTCGTAGCCCTTGCGATAGGGATGACAAGCGACGAGCAACATCAAAAGCGCCTTGAAGAGCTTGAGGTGTTAGACGAGAACGCTGGGAGCTCAACAACGATTGAGCTATACCAAGCCGTAATTTCCAAAGCCTTTAACAAGAAAGTCCGCCATCGGAGTTTCAAGGAAGGAGATTGGTACGTCCCAATCGATGATTCTCAATTCCAAGAAGAAAGGCAAATTCCAAACTCAAATGGGAAGGACCGCTTATAATTGATACGGTCTACTCAAATGGAGCATATCGCTGATCACTCAAGATGGTGACAAGTTAATGATGCCAATTAACTAAAGTTCCTCAAGATATATTATCCCTAATATATTCAGATAATCCGCTGCAAGATTGAATGATTTGACTTGTGAACAAATACATTCATTAAGCTCTCATTCGGCCGAAAATCTTAAATGATTGAAGCCACCGATAATATTAACACCTATTATTAATTTCTTTCATGAAACAGGTTCGCTTCCAAGAGAAGACACAACAGGTTCGCTTCCCAAGAGAAGACACAACAGGTTCGCTGCCCCAAGAGAAGACACAAAGGGTTCGCTACCCCAAGAGAAGACACAACAGGTTCGCTGCCCCAAGAGAAGACACACAAGGGTTCGCTACCCCAAGAGAAAACACACACGTGGTTCGCTACCCCAAGAGAAGACACAACGGTTCGCTACCCCAAGAGAAGACACAACGGTTCGCTTCCAAGAGAAGACACAACGGTTCGCTACCCCAAGAGAAGACACAACAGGTTCGCTGCCCCAAGAGAAAACACAACGGGTTCGTTTTAGCCCCAAGAGAAAACACAATGGGTTCGTTTTGCCCCAAGAGAAGACACAAAGGGTTCGCTACCCCAAGAGAAGACACAATTCCAAAAGTTTATGTATTTATTACATAGCTGATTATATTAAATCTACGCCTATTTATGCGTAGTAGGTGTTATTCCCGCCCTTAAATCGAATAAGTCGCCTAACACACGCCGGTAGTCAATTCCCGCGGATAATTGATAAAGCCTACGTATTCAATATCGTAGTACAAAGTCTGAGAGAATTTATTCTTTTAGCACAACGTTATATGTAGAACGGACTTAGATAATCTACATGCTAGCCCAATTCAAACGGTAATTGGTAAAGGCATATCAAACTGCTGATGGTCGAGGGTTTGCCAAAAATCCTATTAAGGTTATATCCATTCGCTCAAAGCGTAATAAAGAACGTAATAAAAGTTGACAAAAGTAAATTTTATTTCATAAATGATGGGGTTTAAAATACATTGTCGACTAAACAAAGATCAAAAGTGTCCTATGGGGAGAATTGACGGCGGCGGATCTGTTCTTCCAGCTCCGAAAGCTCAGTCTGGTATTCTTGTTCCAATTCCTTCTCGAGAAGGACTCTAGAAGCATCATTAATAGTTAGAAGTTGAATGATCTTTCGATCCGCCAGATCTCTCATCGGATGCCTTCAATTGCTCGGCTAATTTTGAGCGAGTCTTCTCTGAGCTGGCCAAGTCGATCTTCAAAAGAGCGTGAGCCTCTTCAGCATCTTCCAAAGCCTTCTTCAGGCGAGCAATTTCAAGATCTTGCGCCTCTACTGAACGGATCAATTCGGCATTGACCTCATTCCGCCTATGCAGAGTGGCCCTTATGCGTTCAGATTGGGCTTGCACTTGTTGTAGCTCTTCTTCAGCAGCCTTTCGCTTAACCTCTCGAGCTTGCATGATGGATTCAACCCGAGAAGAGATGTAAGAAGAAGCACCTTCGGACCGTAGTTTCTGAAGCTCTCCTAATTTTTGCTCTAATTGAGCTAAGTCTTCTGTGATAGAGTCCGCTAAATCAGAAAAGCCCTCTTCCCTTATGGACGCCACACGTCGATCAAGAAGCCGTTTGAAAGAACTAAGAGAGAAGCCCTTGGTTGTGACTTTCTCGATAACATTCTTCAGTAGAAAGATGAACCCTTCGAGCTCCGCTGCTTATCATTTCTCCTCGATCATCATCCACATCAACGCCTTTGATCGTGGTCATACAATACTGAAGAAGGCGCTGTAGAAGAAGAAATGTTAGTTTTTTAAGTCTTACATGCTTGAACTTTCATGAGAAACAAAATTGGAAGATATACCGATACGGCTAGAAGATCCTCCAGCAAGTGTTGTTTCTACACTCATCAATTCAGCTTGGGGAACCACCGGAGTTGATTCAATTTCAGGTTGATAGCCGGTGGTCCCGGTGAATAATAGGCCTTCAATTTGAGTTGTTTGCTCCATAGTTGGTTGTTCGGCTCGCGGAACCACCAAACCGATTCAGTTCTGCTTGAGTAGTTGGTGGTCCGTGTTGAACAAACAGACTCTCAAGAACAAAGGGATACAATGATGGACTCAGTAGGGAGAACAAGGGGTTGAATCTCTAAATACGAGACCGCAGGAGTTTGTTCTACAGTAGTAGTAATGAGTCCTACAGGTGAGAAAACCATTAAGTGTCAATTATCCATTAAAAAAAACTGACAAGACTTGGACGATAAGACACGTACCGACAGAAGAGCTAGCTTCTACAGTAGATTCCTTCTGAGTAGATTCCGATAGCATCTCAGAAATCAGATGTGGATCAAATTCGTGAGAAAGAGATCATTTGAGCTGCTTTGTTCAAATGACCCTCGAAATTCTCTTCATGTGCGGGTCCGCTGGCCTCTCAAGTCACGGACATCAACAATACGCCTGGTGTTAGTATACACATATCTATATATATGAGAATCATAATAACATATATGTACATACCAAGAGCCGGTTCCGTGGGTTCGTGATTTATCAAGCTCTCCTCACCAAGTCGCTTCTTCCTCAATCGCTTCTTTCATCACCGCAGCTACAGTATTAGTGCTTCAATTCAATGAAGGGAGAACAAAAGTAAAGTTCAAATCTCATACCAGAGTTGGCTCAGTCGGTTAACGCTATGCCATTTCTTGGAATTTTTCTAAAAGAATATGAAGCGCTAGCAATAAGTGGAGGAACCAATTCGACTCTTTCATGATTCTAAGTCGCCATCCGTGATGAAATGGTCGACTCGCAAGCACACCTTCGTAAACCGAAGGGACGCCAATGTCACCGTAGTGGTATCTTGAATATCCCGATCCATAGCTTCGTGTGTTGGATCATCATAAGTGAACACTTGGAGGAGAAGGTTCACCGAACCTCGCTTCTTCGATAAGAAAAAATGGAATAATTAATAATCATAGATGAAATGGTAAAGTCCGAGATGATGAATACGAAGTCATACCTTCTTCCGAAGGAAAATCGCTGTCTATCGCCTTTAGAGTTGGTGATTTTGGGATTTCAGACGATGAGGCCTATGTACGACCTTCTTCAGACGCATTATTGCCCGGCGATAGAAGCGGAGTATGAACGGTCGGTGATGGACGAAGCTCTCTTCGAGTATAAGCTCGGCCGCTACTTCTTCTTCTACCTCTTCTTCTTCCCCGCTCTCGACCGCCATCCGGGGATAGTAAGAACGACCTTCTCGGGCGAGGCCGCTTCAAAGGACGCCGGAGGAGGTGGAACACGAGAAGAGGGTTTGACTGTACATCTCTTCGAACCGAGAGCGGCGTAGGCGATGGCACTACAACTTCGCCCGACTGACCAACTTAACCGCTTTTCTTCTTCAAGTGTGGATCAGATAATCAAATTCTCTTCTTCACTCTCTTCTTGGGTGACCTTCTTCTTGCCTTTTGATTTCTTTGAAGGACGAGCTCGCTTGGGGAAGCACGGGTTGGTGTAGGCTCTCTGCTATGTTCTACTCCGTGGAGCATTAGCCGCAATGAGCCATTTGCGATAGAAAAGTCATCCAAGCTTCGCTCGGCAGCCAGGAGATCGAACTTGGCATTGGTGCGGCCGCTTATGTTCCAATACCAGCGCTGGCACCGCCAATAAGACCTCCATGAGTCTTCATTCCCATTTGGATTCCCGATGTAGATTTGATCATAGCCTAATTGACGGAGAAACGCATGGGAGATAAGGCTCTATGTCGCAGAATTCTTCACCCGAAAATCGTGCAACCGATGCTAATGTTCATTAGCCATCTAAACAACCAAGATCCGTAATAGTTCGACTTCCGCTAGGCCCAAAGAAGATCTACCAAAGATGTCATCATATCGGCCCGAAAAGTTCGAAACATTTAAAGAATTCCCAACTCTTGGCAATTTCGAGTTGGCGAGACGCTCGCACCATCGCCTCGCTTCCATTTACATTCTTCCAATATCTCAGAATAAGGCAGCTTGATAATCTACTATGTCGGGGGCCGTCATCAGATCTGGACGATGGAGTACGAGCCAGGCCATCAAATAAGTATACGGTAGTTCTACTTTGACAGCTGGGATGTCGCTAGAAGACCCTTTGCCCTTATGTAGAAAACCGGAGACTATCCGTCGGAGTCCACCATGAATATCCGCCACCATTGCCTGAAGAAGAGAAAGGCGACGACCGGTGACCACCAACGGCCGGAAAAGCACTTCTAAAGGCGTGGCATCCAAGATTGGTGCGGACTACACATTTCTTCAACCGTGATAGCCAAGTAGCCCGCCAAGAGAGTTTGTGGTTTGATCTCGCTTTTGTAGTTGCCACAAGAAAGTCCCAAACTTCGCCCCTTAGGAATTTTGCCCTCAAAGATATGGGGTAGTGAAGGATTGGGCATTGATCTTTGCAATCGCCTTGTTGATGACGTATGAGTGGCGGTTCGCTCACTTACATCCTCGTATCCTCTAAGTTCGAATAGATATCGGCGAACTGCTTATGACTAATCATGAAGCCTCCTAGCCTTCACGCCCACCGCCGCTATTGCAGCCTTGATAGTGGCAAGTTAGCTCCTACGTAATTTCATAAACAGTGATCTTCTTTCATTTCCTTCAATCGCCGATTGCCGGAAAATATTCTTGATATGGTGCTTCACCCATTGGAAGACCGAAACCTTCATCATTTCATGAAGTGGTAGACCCAATTCCCCATTTTTCGCCGTGAAAGTGTTGCTATTCGGTTGTAGATTTCCAGAATGCGAGGAAATGATACGAAGCCGGAGGAATTCCATACATGCTAGCACGGATGGGAACATATAATCCACTTTTGAGTTCCCGACTCCATCGGCCGAGAACGTAAGCCGCCATCCCAGGTTCACCATCGGTCGGCAGAGAATGTACCCAACCGGCACCGATGAGATTTCTTAGGAGGCAACTCCCTTCCTATTTTGGCTAAGCGATTCTTCAAGGTGTCGCCTTTGACCATCAGTTCATTATGAGGTGTGCCGCCATGACCTACAAGGCCCGTAAAGCACCAACGTAATTTTGTCACTAGAACCTCGAACAAAGATCTTTACCAATATATCCGCAGGTATGCTCCATATCCTCACCAACCTCCAAGACATATTCCTCTTAATCGATAAATTGCGCAAGCAAGAGTGAATGATGCCGCAAATGGAGGTAAATAAAGATTAGAGCCATCACCTTCATACCATGGTTCACCAATGATAAGGCTTTTGATCCGCAATGTAATCCCCAAATAAATAGCCGGACTTCCTCATTATCTCTCGTGGATCCGCATTTTTGTCAATGGGGCCGGTGATCATTCTTCAGAATCACGATTTATCACCATGTTCTAACGCCCAATAATTCGAGGCGATTTGGACCGAAAGCAGGAGCATCACCACTAGTGGCATCTCTTGAGAAGAGGAAAACACGAGCCGCAATCCACTTGGCTCATGAACATTGAATGCCGTAGGGGAAACTCAACCGCAAAGCACATATACACTTATAAGTGCAGGTCAAAATTAACATAAAAATGGCTAAGTGTTAAGCAATCGACCACAGCAAATGGCAGACAGCTCAAGCCGCCGCCAACGGCGATACAATCATAATCGCTCGCAAACAATGGAGACAGCCTCGAATCGACCGCCGTAAGCGAGACAGCTTCAACCGCCGCCAGCAATGTAGACAGCCCCAACCGCCTCGCCAGAAGCGACAAACCGACGCCTCAGCAAACACGCAGACAATCAAGCTTTGTTCGTTGATTTGACAGATGTTTTGGCTATGCAAAACACTTGTTTTAGCCTGCATCCCCGCAGGAGGACCTCGACTTCCAAATGCCTCATGAAAGAGATCAAATGAGGATTCATGCACAAAAGTTCAAGTTTTGACAAAAATAGGACTTCAAATCAATAAAAAAATGAGAGGAAACTTACCCCCGAACGACGAGGCCATAGGTTCTTCGGATTCAGAAGCTTGGGCAGATTTACCCTTGGGGACACGAGATCTCTTAGGCTTACATGATTAAAAATCGATTTTTTTATCTGGTTTTGGTTCAAATGACAAGGGAAAAGTTGGGTCTTGGGGGAACTCAAAGCAATTGAGCTAGGGTTTGCTTCAAGAGCTTCGGATCTGACAGGAAGAAAATGAAAGAACAAGCTTTTCAATCCAAAATCCCAATACAACCCAAACCCTAGATCTATAAAGATGGGTTTTCGAACATACCTGAATGCTCAAGGGGTTTGTTAGGGCGTACAGGAGTGCAGGAAGAGCTCGGGAAGAAGTTTGAGAAAATTTTGAAGTTTAGAAGGCGGGCGGATCGAATGGGGGTTAAAACCCTAGTGTCGGGTTTTTATACAGCCCCGCATATTCGAGCGAGGCAGGTCCAACTGCCCCGCTCAAGCGAGGCAAGTCCAACCGCCCCGCTCAAGCGAGGCAAGTCCAACAGCCCCGCCAAGCTGGGCGATCCAGTCCGCCGCTTCGCCGGTGACAACGTTAACCACCACCCTTGAGCAAGATACTTCAGATTGCCTTGCTCGCTTTCTTCAAGTGGGACAATCCCAGATATTGACAATTATTCTCCATACGGGATTCAAGGCAGTATATTCAAGACAAATTGTTCCATAGTACATACAGAAGCTTTCCCGAACTGATATTCAAAACCGTGACGACGCTTTTTCTCTGAATGATTCCCAAGGCATTCAATCACAACCCAAGTGGTGACTTTCAAGATGAAGATGATTAGTCCAAAATCGACTTCGACATTTCAATTCATTCAAATACAAATGCAACAGTTATTGATCCCAAAATATGGTCACACGACGCCAGAGCCGTGGTTCGAGAAACCAAGCAAAACACGCCTCTTCTACAAAGTTCAACGATGAACGTAAGCAAGATCTTATCCAGTATTCCGCACTTCGATAAAATACGAGGAGTCTCAAAACTTTGGAGGGGTATCTCAGAGGCATCAAAAATTGCCAAGAACCTCAAATATGACTAAATCATGAGAAGATCGAAGGACAACGCCACGAAATCTCAAGAAGTCAACACATGGGAGATTGTGTCTCGCCACAGCAGACACTGCTTGTGTCTCGCCACGAAGCAGACACTTGATGTGTCTCACGCTAGCTGCAGACATTTGTGTGTGCCTCGCGACGAAGCGAGACATTTGTGTGTGCCTCGCACGAAGCGAGACATTTGTGTGTGCCTCGCACGAAGCGAGACATTTGTGTGTGCCTCGCGACGAAGCGAGACATTTGTGTGTGCCTCGCGACGAAGCGAGACATTTGATGTGTCTCGCTATAAGCTTTGGTGACACTCCTCGTCTCAAAAGGCCAGACACCCGTGATACTTGAAACGAGCTCTCTTAGGGTCTAAATTAATGCCGGTGGGGCCCACTTGACTTTATCAATGCAGAGACGCTCTGACACTTTAATGTGCGGTTACATCGCCGAAAATACCACTAGGCGGATTTTAGGGCATTTAATCGCGCCTTAAAAGCAGCTAAACCGCGCATAACAAAAGGGATCGACATCACCGCCACAATGAGGTAGCAGTTTCATAACGCCCGCCGCGAAGCGAGGCAGCCGACACCGCCGCCATGAAGCGAGGTAAAGATAGCGAGGCGTACTGAAGCCGCCGCTTAACCGCAAATGTGGAGCACTTATGACTTGTTTCTTCAGAGGGCACGCTTCCAAGGACTATAAATACCCCCTACATCCACTTGGGCAAGGGATCGATTTGGCAATCGAGATCAAACAAAAATCGAGCTTTTGTAAGGAGAGAGAGAGAATCCAAGCTTCCAAAGTTCAAGAACACGGTCCAAACGGAGATTCCTCGAGATTAAGCTTTGCCTTAATTTGGGAAGAGTAGATATCTTACTTTGCTAAGATATTTACCAAGTTCTTGTTTCCTTTGTAAGCATCAACTAAACCCCGCCGATTCGACGATCGCCGCACGGTGGTCCACGGATTACGCTGGCCCCCAAGACAGAAAAGTCCCACAAAAACAGGAGATCTACACTTGTAGTATCTTTTGTTCGAGTTTGTAAGAAAGTTATTTAATTTCTTTGTAACTGAAAATAAAAGTGTAATTTTTCTCAAGTTTTGCAATGGAAAAGACTTTCGACCCAAACAAGTAGTAATGAAGCAGATGTTGAACTAGATCCCGTTGATGATTCCATCTGGGAGATATATCCACTTGTAATTACCCTAGAGGACCTCAGACGTAACTCAATCTTTCAAAATCGTATGCATTGATCTTTAATGAAGAAGAGTTTGCTTACGACATTTTTAGACTCGAGTCCGAGGACTCAAGAGTCGGCTCGATAGCCAAACCGCTTCAACCAAAGATTGCATATGTCGATAAACGAAGTCGCATTCGCCTAAGCAACTTGACAACTCGAATGACGCCACCTTCTTGGTTCTACCCAAACGGAATGATCTGGACACAATCATCTTCAGAAAAGTTGAGACACAACGTTTCTTGTCAAACTCCGACGGAGAAGCTAAGGCAACACCGAAATTCTCCCGGTACAGCCAACAGTCTCAGTAGATCATGGCAAAAATGGATATAGCCTTACTGCAAAACAAGGGCTGAATTTCAATAGAGGACTACGAGTCCCTTTGATCCCCTTCACACCAAAAGGCGAAGTTTTCGACTATTATAATTGAACTAAGCGTGGGCTCGGTTACACTTCTCCTGAAGCCGAACCACATACCGGGTCAACATCTGATGACTCCAGCTCTTCAGATACATTTGATTGGGATTCTGATGTCAGCCTCGGAGCCTTGTTCATGACCAACATGGTTTCTTATGATCTAACCAGCGATCTTGATGAGTCCGAAGTGTTCGATGATCCCGAAGATGATCCTTGATAAAATAGCTTGAAAGATAATGGGAATCACGTTTCAAAGCTAGATAACCGCCCACCGAAGATAAAGTGGTTCAAATCAACATCGGCAGTGAAACCAACCCCAAGCCTATCTTCATCAGTGAAAGCTTATCACCCGTCGAAAGGGAAGAACTCATAGTTCTCCTTCAGGAATACATTGACGTCTTTGCTTGGAGATATGAAGATATGCCGGATTAGACCCCAACGTACGTCGCACTTTAACATTAACCCTAATATCAAATCGCTAAGCAACAATAACGACGCTCCGGCCCCGAAGTTGATGGAGCAAATCAAAAAGAAATCCATAAACTCATTGAGTGCGGATTCATTCAGGAAGAACAACACCCGATTGGTTAGCCAACATCGTGGTGGTGATGAAGAAGACCGAAAGATCCGAATCTACATCGATTTTGAGACTCAACTCGTCATTCAAAGGATCTAATTTCTCTCCCCATCACGACGCCATGGTCGATAATACGGTGGATTTGAGAGGATGTCTTTATGAATGGATTCTCCGTGATACAATCAAATCAAGATGCATTTGATGATCAAAAGCACACGGCCTTCAACACCCTTAGAGTATTTTGAATACTGATGCCCTTCGGTTTGAAGAACGCCGCTACTTATCAACGCAAGAATGAACATGATCTTCCGTGAGCATCTCAAGCAAGACGGCCGAATGCTATGTTGATGACCTCACATCAAAAGTCATTACAAGCATGATCACGTCAACGATTTGAGGACAGTGTTCGAAATCAAGCGGAAACATCAGCTAAAAATGAATTCAACCAAATCCTTTCTGGGGGTATCATCAGGAAAATTCCTAGGGTTTATCATCACATCCAAGGGAATACACGTCGACCCCAAAAAAGTAAAAGCCATCCAAGAGATGCCGCCTCCGAGAAATCTTAAAGAACTCAGAGGCCTACAAGGACGACTAGCCTACATCTGAAGGTTTATCGCCAAGTTGTCTGGGAAATGTCAACCGTTTTAAAGACTCATGAAGAAAGGCGTTTCATTCATTTGGGATGACACCTGTCAAGAAGCTTTCAACGAGATCAACCAATATCTCACAAAGCCACCAGTCCTAGCTTCACCAGTATCAGGTAAACCGTTCCTGATCTATGTAAGAGCAATGGATCATTCTCTTGGAGCACTTCTTACTCAAAAGAATGACAATGGCCACGAACAAGCCATTTACT
Source organism: Asparagus setaceus (assembly GCA_012295165.1). NCBI lineage: Eukaryota > Viridiplantae > Streptophyta > Magnoliopsida > Asparagales > Asparagaceae > Asparagus > Asparagus setaceus. The sequence goes on along the minus strand of CM022706.1, from coordinate 56,624,943 downwards.
ACCTCAGCCGGACTATGATGGGCCCCGAACACCGTTACAACCTAGTCGAGAAGGAATGTTTAGCATTGATTTTCACAATACGTAAAATGCGCACTACCTCACCGCCAAAGCATTCATGTCAATTCAAGAGTCAATCCGCTAAGGAGAATATGAGGTTCGCCATGAAGACCTCGCATCTATCACAAGGCGCCATAAAGCTCGCTTCAATCATTCGAGGGTTTCTACATCAACCACGAGCTCGCCGTATCACCCATGCAGACGCTTTAGCATCCCTTTGCCGCCACACTTGCCTTGGCACCAAAGTCCACTAGGCGCGATCACAGCATAGTTATCACTTATGCTCCACTGAGCATATTCTGCGTACCAACGGTTCATGTTATGCCAACTCACTCAAGGTAATGATTGGCGGTTCCCAATCATCGACTACGCCTTACATGGAAATTTACCGCATAACCGGGCAGCGCCTCCATCCAAAGAAGAGCTCCGTGCTTTTTCTACGATTCTATCACACAGACTCTGTACCGGCGATCTTTCGACGGCGTTTTGCTCCAATGCTTATCACCGAATGAAGCTCGAGAAACATTAAAGGAAGCCCACGACGGTACATGTGGAGCTCATCAGCCGGGTCCCAAACTTCAGGACTGACTTCATTGCCTAGGTTATTACTGACCGATAATGATAGCAGATGCGGTAGCATATGCGGTAGCATATGCTAAGCGATGTCACACGTGTCAAATCCACGCTGATTTCCTACATCAACCTCCAGAATTGCATCCGACCACCGCCATGGCCGCTTGAAGCTTGGCATGGACATCGCTAATGATTAGCCCACCGTCGCCAAAGGCCATCGATTTATCCTTGCTATCACAGACATTCTCCAAATGGGTCAAGTCGTTCTCAGAGAAGTCAAGACATCTCAAGTAATCGATTCTTGAGACATCACGGATTTACCGATTCGCATTCCTAGACGAATCATTCACGATAACGGTCCACAATTCATCAGCCGACCATTCTTTAAATTTTGCAACAAGTTCAGAATCCAAGATGTGACTTCTACGCCATACAACCCAGCTGCTAATGGTCTAGCTGAAGCTTTCAACAAAACCATTATCAAACTTCTGAAGAAGTTCATCGCCTCCAACAAACGAGCTTGGGATGAGAAACTTGAGAGTGTCTATGGGCTTATCGAACAACAACCGCACTCCCATCTACCAACACCATTTTCCTTAATCTACGGATGCGATGTCGTGATCCCCCTGGAAGTTCAGGTACCGTCATTGAGGATCGCCATTGTCGAGAAGATGACAATTGAAGAACATCATCGAAAGCGCCTCTAAGAATTAGAAGCGCTAGACGAGATGAGACTTCAAGCTCAGTAAAGAATCGAGATCTACTGGTCACGGATTTTGAGAGCCTTCAACAGGAGAGTCAGAGAGCGATCCTTCAAAGAAGGCGACTTGGTCTTAGCCGTTCATCGACCCATGGTCATGACGCATAAGACTAAAGGTAAATTCTAACCCAAATGGGAAGGACCATTTGTGATAGAGACAGTCTACTCAAATAGAGCATACCATCTAATTGACCAAAATGGCAATAGGCTCATGGCACCGATCAATGGGAAGTTTCTTAAGAAATACTACCCTTGATCCTGGCCAATCTTATATCCCCACAGAAATCCTGGTCATGTTTAAGTTTTCACCTCTGAACCAGAAATATTGATCTTCCTGATCCAAAATCCAATCAAAATCCCCAAAGAGTCATCAAGTTAACAACACACCTCTCGCTGACCACAAATACATCATCACCGCCATGTTAATAATACACCTCAACAAAGGACAAAACAATTTCCTACCGCCATGTTAACAATACACCTCAACAGCACCTATTTGACCAAATCGCCATGTTAACAATACACCTTCAATGATTTCATCTCAAATGATCTCGACCGTTAACACTACACCTCTCGCTGACTATTCTTGTCGGCCGATTAACATTACACCTCTCCAACCTATTTTAGCAAAATTGACCGTTAACATTACACCTCTCAATTCACTCATTCAAGTCGATTAGTTAACATTACACTTCCATCGCATTTCCCATCTAAGTTAACATTACACTTCCAAATGGTAGTCATCCTTGGACACCCTCTTAATCGACGGTTAACATTACACCTCTATCAGTTATTCCATTTGGCATGTTAACATTACACCTCTGTCAAATATCTCTACACTGTTATGTTAACATTACACCTCTGAACAGTGTCAATCGGATCAAACTATTAGGTTAACACTACATCTCTCGCTTGATCCCCAACATTTTCCTCCCCAGCAAAGATGTCACTACGATACGTTAACACTACACCTCTATCATGTACTCATCTTTAAGGAGATAAAAGTTCTTTTATTCATTAAAAAGAGCTAAAACGGTTACAAAAGGGTTCTACATGGAAAGCGGATAAAAAGCGTGTATTTTCGCAATACACTCGGCTACCTGGGAATCCCGAACTTCACGAGCACCCTTCTAAGCCCTTTCCTGCAAGACCCGAGAATCAACGGGAGCGGCCTGCAACCTGATAGCAGAAAGCTTCTTCGTTTCAGCCTGGAGCTCGGCAACTTGAGAATCTAACTCCTTTGTGAAGTCACCGTCGATACAATTTCCGGTGCTTCCTCTTCCAGCTACAATGGCAGAACAATGGTTGCCTTGGCCTCATCACCATCAGATCTTGTTCTTGAATAGCGCTTGGAGTTCCATCCGATAACCTTCACCGAGGCAATTCTATCATTCAAACTTTGAACCTTCATGCCGATTTGCTCCATTTTCGCCTCGAAATGATTCACTAGCCTTACGATGAGTCTCCATCGCATCTGGAACTCAAGCTCGCAATGCCCTCAAGATCACAAATAAGAGTTTGTAGCTCCCGACAACACGATTCAGCCTTATCAATCGCTGATCCGAAGGTTCGGTACTTAACATGCCCAAAGAACCGATACCAAGACATCCGCTGGTCCCTTAGCAACTTGAGAGCGCAATGATAACTCTCTCGAGACTTCAAAGCAAGTGCAATATTTTGTTGAACAAGCTCATCAAACTCTCCGTCGATCTTTATCTCCATCTCAACCAAGTCTTCAAGGTCAGGAGATCGAGGAATTTCTGCATGACTAGAAGCACCTGCTCCAGCAGAAACCACTATGGCATTAGTAGTAGTAAAAGAAGTAAACGGCAAGGTTTGCACCAATTCGTTGCCAGAAATCAAATATGGAGCGAGTGTGATCAAGAGCTTCGATATAGTGGGAGGCACGGTAGATGTCATTTTTGCAGTAGACAAGGCAGCCGTTACCGCAACCATGGCTGTAGTCATCGATATGTCCATGGGTACAGCTTCAACGTTTGCAGAAGAAACCCCCGGCTCATTAAGATCAATTATAAGTGCACTTGAACCCTCACCCAAACGGAACTCAGAGCCTGAAGGTACCTCCTCCCTAACTTCTGCAGGCATAGGAGAGGCTGGATGATCATCATCATCTTCTAAGACCTCGCGGAATAATCACCGCCACCGCGGCCGATGAAGTCGAACCGATCAGAGTCTCAACGCCTCAACGTAGGTACAGCCGTAAGGCACCAGAAGCATCTTCAAAGTCAATTGCGGATTCAAAGTGATCGCTATCGAGAAGGACACTAACATCGCTTCGCCATAACCTCAAGTCCATTCATCATCCGTACATGAGCAAGACGCCGCCTACTAAAACAAAGCCAACATGAAGAAGCCAAAGAGATTACCCGCACATAACCACCAATATCGCTATCGCCGCTCGCCATAGGGCTGCCGTATCATCATGCTCGAGCCCACTCGATCTTTGTCATCCAGAGGAATAGCTTCTCTCTCTGCAAATAGAGAATAAATCAATGGAAAGCACTTCAAACATGACCGACGCACAAAAGAAATTACCTGAAGAACCAGCCAAAGGTTCTTGAACAGGAACTGTTGGAGGCTCTCCCCTAAATGTAGGAGAAGCCCCCGACCCACTCGCAGGATCAGAAGTCACCAAACGCTACTTTTTTAGAGGCGACAAAGAAGGAGAAGCGTATGATGGCCTCTTGTCTTTCCCTTACCCTCCGCTAGGCACCTCTTGACCAGCCACTGCCCGCTTGGTTCTCAATGCCGATCCCAACTTGCCTTGAGGTGCAGTGGCTGCTAACTCGCACTGAGGAGCAACCGTTCACCGAACGCTCGCTCATCATCCGCATTCCTCCTTCTGCTAGATAGTCACGGATTCCTGGAACCCTAGTTCTGCCACCCCTCTAGGAAGATTCCCGATATCGCCGAGAAATCCAGAACAAACTAGACTTGTTGATATGGAATCTGGGGTTGGGAATGATTACCCCACTGTACCACTTGCAAAACCCCGCTATATGTCCATTAGGCGCAGCCGAGGGAGCAAAACTTAGCCCCAAGAGGCTCCAAAGAATGAAGTGATACCAAGCACGGGCTCCATCCAATATGCTCCCTGAATGTACCAACCCGGGGTTCGGATTCCCAATATATAGTTGATCGTGATCCAACCGGCGAAATGAACCGACACGAGGTATGGCTCAATGTAACACTGCGCCGCTCAATTTGGCAACAAGGTGACTCGACTGATGTTTATCAACCGCTTGAAACACCCACTAGGCAAACAAGTAAAGCCTTCACTACTCGCACCGCCTTCAAACGCTGCCCTCTGGTTGACTCGGCCAATTGAAGGAAACAACAATAAAGGCGATAATTCTCCTTATATTGGAGAACTCTATAAATCCCTACGAGATACTGATTAACCACTTGAGCCAATCTTTGAAGCAAGGCAACGCTAGCTCCACCTGCATAGCGACACATCATTGAGGACAATGCCGGGTAAACCGTGATCACTAAGTACATATACGGTAACCCCACCAGGATTGGGCACATTTCTCGTGCACCTTCCTCCCGCTTCAAATATTCTTCGGGCTAACTCCTTAGGTCGATGAATGCAGCCACCATCGCAGTAAAAGGGCTAAATTATATCCACAAGCTAGCAACACGGCAGGATACAACACCTTGATCGAAATGCGATCTTTTGGCCGAGAAGGAACAACGCAACCCTTCAACCAAATGGAAAAGAAGCCCGCGAGTAGCACCCGCTGATATTTGTTCCCTTGCTTGATGATGAAAGCTCTCAAATTTATCACCGCGACGAACTCCACACACATCCGAAGTCCGCTGTGTGAAGTACCGATCACACCACCGCCAAAAATAATGAAGTCTCAATATCCTTGGCCTCAACAGGAGAGATTGAACTTACACCCTTATCCTTCTTACTGACATGGGGAAACAAGTAGTCCGCCCAAGGAACTCGAGGCATGGCTAAATTGTGTCCCAGTATTCCCAGAATCTTTGATAGATGAGGAAATGGCACACCAACCTCTAATATCTCTCACACGTGCAACAAGATTTGGAGGTCTCACCTCGCTTGGGAAAATCAGACGCTGCTGATCTCCCATTATGCAAGCCAGATACCTCAAACATTTCATGAAGAGCTATCCCACCGAGTGAAGAAGATGTTGTCGCAACAGCTATACGCCCAAAATACCGCATGATGAGCGCGAAATCTCACTAATCGTATTTGGAAGCCCTCACCGCAAAGATATAGCCCTAACTCATGCAACCTATTTGCAAAGGTTTCAAGAGCAAAGTCAACCAAACGAGTCCACCATTGTGTCCACCATTTGATCCAACCGGAAACCTAGCCGGTTTCGGATACCGAAAGCATCATTCTGGCAAGTTCGTTCTCAAGGTATTTGGGATCACGGAATTTACTTGACCGGCACGCCCTCACTAATGAAACCTAGACGTAACCCGATGATGTTGATCCCAGAGCCCCTCCCCGATGAAAGCCGCCCTCGCTTCGTATACCTATATTAATGCCGCTTTCCCCGCCGCGGAGATTGTAGCGATGGAACGAGGCACGGCAAGATGTTGTAGATACATGAAGGAGACTTGACTTCCATTGCCTAAGAGCAAACCGATGATCTCCTTGAGCATAGTACCAAGATTCTTCCTCCCAGCTTGAAGAGAGAGTTTCCACCAGAATGCTATCTCCAAGAGGAATTGTGGTTTCACCGACATATCCTCAAGTAGGGAACCGAGAACCCGCATCGCGAGTATCTCCCGCAGAGTCCTAGTGTTGCCCGCAACGATGGTCTCAATTCTCCCTTGGCTACTACCTTCAAGGAATAGGGGATGTTTCCATCGAAGAAATACTCCACCGTATCATGCTCCATCATGCCCAAAATGGTTACGATGGTCTACAAAGCTCTCAATAAGCAATCGCATGGAAGTCAAAGCGATGAATTAGCAAACGAAGAGCAAACCCAAGAGCCAAGGTGAACCCTCTACAA
>CM022706.1:56482490-56618432 GCA_012295165.1 Asparagus setaceus | reverse complement strand
TAGGAAAATATTCTTGATATGGTGCTTCACCCATTGGAAGGCAGGAAACCTTCATCATTTCATGAAGTGGTAGACCCAATTCCCCATTTTTAAATCGAGGAAAGTGTTGCTATCACGGGTTGTAGATTTCCGGCAATGCGAGGAAATGATCACGGTGGGAGGAATTCCATACATGCTAGCACGGATGGGAACATATAATCAATTTCTTTGAGTTCAGAGCTCCATCGATTGAGCGTGGTATGTCATCGTGTCCACCATCGATTCGTGATAGAATGTACCAACGAAGCAGATGAGATTTCTTAGGAGGCAACTCCCTTCCTATTTTGGCTAGCGATTCTTCAAGGTGTCGGCTTTGACCATCAGTTCATTATGAGGTGTCTTTGTCATGACCTACAAGGCGGGTAAAGCACGAGCGTAATTTTGTCACTAGAACACAGGCGGCATCTTTACCAATATATCCGCGGTGTATGCGTTCCATATCCTCGATCAACCTCAAGACATATTCCTCTTAAGCGATAAATGCTTGCGCCAAAGTGAATGATCTTAGGGCAAATGGAGGTAAATAAAGATTAGAGCCATCACCTTCATCTGACCATGGTTGGTCACGAGCGGATAAGGCTTTTGGATCCATAGCGAGAATCCCCAAATAAATGGCTGGACTTCCTCATTATCTCGTGGATCCGGCATTTTTGTCGATGGAAGTCGGTGATCATTCTTAAGTAAATCACGGCGATCACCATGTTCTAACGCTTCCAATAATGCGGAGCGCATTTGGACCGGCGAGAGGAGCATCGGTCACTAGTGGCATCTCTTGAGAAGAGGAAAACAGTATGCAATCCACTTGGCTCATGAACATTGAATCCGTGAAACTCAAGCAAAGCACATATACACTTATAAGTGCGGGGTCAAAATTAACATAAAAATGGCTAAGTGTTGGGGCCGACTTCGCCGGCGCGAGGCAGTTCAAAATGCCTGCATGCGGCGATACAATCTTGTCACCATAAGCGGCAGAGCGATCTAACTGACTTCGCCCGAGGCGAGGCGGTTTCAAGCTACTCGCCCGGCGAGGCAGTCCCAGCTGTCGCCCGAAGCGAGGCGACCTCGACCCGCAAACCGCGAGACAATGAAGCTTTGTTCGTTGATTTGTGAGATGTTTTGGCTATGCAAAACACTTGTTTTAGCCAGATCCCATAAAGGAGGACCTCGACTCTGCCCAAATGCCTCATGAAAGAGATCAAATGAGGATTCATGCACAAAAGTTCAAGTTTTGACAAAAATAGGACTTCAAATCAATAAAAATGAGAGAAACTTACCCCGAGCAGCGAGGCCATAGGTTCTTGGATTGAGCTTAGGCGGTTACCCTTGGGGACCACGAGATCTCTTAAGCGACATGATTAAAAATCAGATTTTTTATGGTTTTGGTTCAAATGACAAAGGGAAAAGTTGGGTCTTGGGGAACTCAAAGCAATTGAGCTAGGGTTTGCTTCAAGAGCCGGATCGGCGGAAAGAAAATGAAAGAACAAGCTTTTCAATCCAAAATCAATACAACCCAAACCCTAGATCTATAAAGATGGGTTTTGAACATACTGAATGCTCAAGGGGTTTGTTAGAGGCGTCTGAGGAGTCTGAGGAAGAGCTTCGGGAAGAAGTTTGAAAATTTTGAAGTTTAGAAGGCGGATCGGGGGTTAAAACCCTAGTGTCGGGTTTTATCTGACCCGCATATTGGCGAGGCAGGTCAGCTTTGCGCTCAAAGAGCAAGTCAACGCCCGCTCAAGCGAGGCAAGTCCAACAGCCCGCTCAAGCGAGGCGATCGGTAGCTTGGCTCAAAGCGAGACAGCGTTAACCACCACCCTTGAGCAAGATACTTGATTGCCTTGCTGCTTTCTTCAAGTGGGACAATCCCGGATATTGACAATTATTCTCCATCACGGGATTCAAGGCGGTATATTCAAGACAAATTGTTCCATAGTACATCTGAAGCTTTCACGGAAATCGATATTGAGAAAACGGCGGCGCTTTTCTCTGAATGATTCCCAAGGCATTCAATCACAACCCAGTGGTGACTTTCAAGATGAAGATGATTAGTCAAAATCGACTTGACATTTCAATTCATTCAAATACAAATGCAGATTATTGATCCCAAAATATGAATCGTGACGGCGTAGCGGGGTTGGCCGAAGCAAAACGGGCCTCTTCTACAAAGTTCAGCGATGAGCGAAGCAAGAGCATCTTATCCAAAGTATTCGGACCCTCGATAAAATACAGTGCGAAAACTTTGGAGGGTATCTGTAGGCATCAAAATTGCTGAAGAACCTCAAATATGACTAAATCATGAGAAGATCGAAGGACAACGTCGTCGAAATCTCAAGAAGTCAACACATGGGGAGATTGTGTCTGCTTCTGGTCACGAGACACTTTCGTTTAATGTCTGCCATGGCGAACACCTTGATGTCTCGGCTGCTAGCGAGACTTGTGTACCGCTTGGCGAGAACACCTTGATGTCTGGCACTTGCGAGACGCGTAATGCCTCGCCGCGGCGAGACACCTTGATGTGTCTACATTGCTGGACTGTGACGCGGCGAACCCTTGATGTGTCTCGCTATAAGCGAGGCACTTACGTGTCTCGCAAAGGCGAGACACCGGGATACTTGAAACGAGCTCTCTTAGGGTCTAAATTAATCTTTGGTGGGGCCCACTTGACTTTATCAATGCGGAGAGGCGTTGGACACTTTAATGTCGGTTACCGCGAAAATCGCCCACTAAGTGATTTTAGGAGCATTTAATCGTGCCTTAAAAGCGTGAAACCGTTACAACGGTGAAGGGGCGACCTTTGCCTCGCCCGTGTGGCGAATCTTGCCTCGCCGCGAAGGCGACCGGTATGCCTGCCGGTGGCGGCGGCATAATATGGCGCTTCGGTACGCAGCGCTGCTTGCAAATGTGGAGCACTTATGACTTGTTTCTTGAGGGCACGTTTCCGGACTATAAATACCCCCTACATCCACTTGGGCAAGGGATGCGGCATTTGGCAATCGAGAGATCAAACAAAAATCGAGCTTTTGTAAGGAGAGAATCAAGCTTCCAAAGTTCAAGAACACGGTCCAAGCGGAGATTCCTCGAGATTAAGCTTTGCCTTAATTCTTGGGAAGAGTAGATATCTTACTTTGCTAAGATATTTCTTGAAGTTCTTGTTTCCTTTGCGAAGCATCAACTAAACCCGTCGATTCGGCGATGGTACCGGTGGTCCCGCAGTTACAGCGTCCCGACGCGGAAAAGTCCCACAAAAAGCGGGAGATCTACACTTGTAGTATCTTTTGTTCGAGTTTGTAAGAAAGTTATTTAATTTCTTTGTAACTGAAAATAAAAGTGTAATTTTTCTCAAGTTTTGCAATGGAAAAGACTTTCGACCCAAACAAGTAGTAATGAAGCAGATGTTGAACTAGATCCCGTTGATGATTCCATCTGGGAGATATATCCACTTGTAATTACCCTAGAGGACCTCTGTATCGACCAATCTGTCGAAAATCAGGGCGATTGGATCTTTAATGAAGAAGAGTTTGCTTACGATTACTCTTTAGACTCTGAGTCCGAGGACTCAAGAGTCGAAGCTCTGATAATGGCCCGGCTTGAGACCAACGTGCATATGTCGATAAACGAGTCGTACTCCGCTCTTAAGCAACTTGACAACTCGAATGACGCCACCTTCTTGGTTCTACCCAAACGGAATGATCTGGACACAATCATCTTCAGAAAAGTTGAGACCTAGCGTTTCTTGTCAAACTCGGCCAGACTAAGGCAACACGAAATTCTCAGTGCGATAGCGGTCTCAGTAGATCATGGCAAAAATGGATATAGCCTTACTGCAAAACAAGGGCTGAATTTCAATAGAGGACTACGAGTCCCTTTGATCCCCTTCACACCAAAAGGCGAAGTTTTCGACTATTATAATTGAACTAAGCGTGGGCTCGGTTACACTTCTCCTGGAGCCGAACCACATCAGGGATCAACATCGATGACTCGGCTCTTGAATACATTTGATTGGGATTCTGATGTCAGCCTCGGAGCCTTGTTCATGACCAACATGGTTTCTTATGATCTAACCAGCGATCTTGATGAGTCCGAAGTGTTCGATGATCCTGAAGATGATCCTTGGATAAAATAGCTTGAAAGATAATGGGAATCACGTTTCAAAGCTAGATAACCGCCCACCGAAGATAAAGTGGTTCAAATCAACATCGGCAGTGAAACCAACCCCAAGCCTATCTTCATCAGTGAAAGCTTATCACCCGTCGAAAGGGAAGAACTCATAGTTCTCCTTCAGGAATACATTGACGTCTTTGCTTGGAGATATGAAGATATGCCGGGATTAGACCCCAACGTGGCTGTGCATCGCCTTAACATTAACCCTAATATCAAATCAGTTAAGCAACAATAACGACGCTTCCGTCCTGAGTTGATGGAGCAAATCAAAAAAGAAATCCATAAACTCATTGAGTGCGGATTCATCTGTGAAGAACAACACCCCGATTGGTTAGCCAACATCGTGGTGGTGATGAAGAAGACTGGAAAGATCTGAATCTACATCGATTTTTGAGACCTCAACCTCGCCTGTCCAAAGGACGAATTTCCTCTCCCCATCACGGACGTCATGGTCGATAATACGTGTGGATTTGAGAGGATGTCTTTTATGAATGGATTCTCCAGATACAATCAAATCAAGATGCATTTGGATGATCAAAAGCACACGGCCTTCAGAACACCCTTAGGAGTATTTTGGAATACGGTGATGCCCTTCGGTTTGAAGAACGCCGGTGCTACTTATCAACGCGCAATGAACATGATCTTCCGTGAGCATCTGCGCAAGACGGTCGAATGCTATGTTGATGACCTCGCGATCAAAAGTCATTACAAGCATGATCACGTCAACGATTTGAGGACAGTGTTCGAAATCAAGCGGAAACATCAGCTAAAAATGAATTCAACCAAATCCTTTCTGGGGGTATCATCAGGAAAATTCCTAGGGTTTATCATCACATCCAGGGAATACCGTCGACCCCAAAAGTAAAAGCCATCCAAGAGATGTAAGCCTCAGAAATCTTAAAGAACTCAGAGGCCTACAAGGACGACTAGCCTACATCTGAAGGTTTATCGCCAAGTTGTCTGGGAAATGTCAACCGTTTTAAAGACTCATGAAGAAAGGCGTTTCATTCATTTGGGATGACACCTGTCAAGAAGCTTTCAACGAGATCAACCAATATCTCACAAAGCCACCAGTCCTAGCTTCACCAGTATCAGGTAAACCGTTCCTGATCTATGTAAGAGCAATGGATCATTCTCTTGGAGCACTTCTTACTCAAAAGAATGACAATGGCCACGAACAAGCCATTTACTACCTCAGCCGGACTATGATGGGCGCCGAACACCGTTACAACCTAGTCGAGAAGGAATGTTTAGCATTGATTTTCACAATACAGAAAATGCGGCACTACCTCACCGGCCAAAGCATTCATGTCAATTCAAGAGTCAATCCGTTAAGGAGAATATGAGGTTCGCCATGAAGACCTCGTACCTTATCACAAGGCAGCCATAAAGCTCGCTCAATCATTCGAGGGTTTCTACATCAACTACGTAGCTCGCCTTCAGAATACCCATGCAGACGCTCTAGCATCCCTTGCCGCCACACTTGCCTTGGCACCAAAGTCCACTAGGCGCATCACAGTGGCTAGCCATCACTTATGCTCCACGGAGCATATTCTTGCAGCCAACGAAGTTCATGTTATGCCAACTCACTCGAAGGTAATGATTGGCGGTTCCCAATCATCGACTACGTCTTACATGGAAATTTACCAGACAATCCGAAGCAGGCAGTCTCCATCCAAAGAAGAGCTCCGTGCTTTTTCTACGATTCTATCACACAGACTCTGTACCGGCGATCTTTCGACGGCGTTTTGCTCCAATGCTTATCACCGAATGAAGCTCGAGAAACATTAAAGGAAGCCGCGATGGTACATGTGGAGCTCATCGGCCGGGTCCCAAACTTGGTGACTTCATTGCCTAGGTTATTCTTGACCGATAATGATAGCAGATGCGGTAGCATATGCGGTAGCATATGCTAAGCGATGTCACACGTGTCAAATCCACGCTGATTTCCTACATCAACCTCAAGAATTGCATCCGACCGCCGCCTCATGGCCGTTTGAAGCTTGGGGCATGGACATCGTTGGGCCGATTAGCCCACCGTCTGCCAAAGGCCATCGATTTATCCTTGCTATCACAGATTACTTCTCCAAATGGGCCGAAGCTGTTCCCCTCAGAGAAGTCAAGACATCTCAAGTAATCAGATTCTTGAGACATCACGTGATTTACCGATTCGGCATTCCTAGACGAATCATTCACGATAACGGTCCACAATTCATCAGCCGACCATTCTTTAAATTTTGCAACAAGTTCAGAATCCAAGATGTGACTTCTACGCCATACAACCCAGCTGCTAATGGTCTAGCTGAAGCTTTCAACAAAACCATTATCAAACTTCTGAAGAAGTTCATCGCCTCCAACAAACGAGCTTGGGATGAGAAACTTGGAGAGTGTCTATGGGCTTATCGAACAACAGTCCGCACTCCCATCGGCTCAACACCATTTTCCTTAATCTACGGATGCGATGTCGTGATCCCCCTGGAAGTTCAGGTACCGTCATTGAGGATCGCCATTGTCGAGAAGATGACAATTGAAGAACATCATCGAAAGCCTCCAAAATTAGAAGCTAGGCGAGATGAGACTTCAAGCTCGATAAAGAATCGAGATCTACCGGTCACGGATTTTGAGAGCCTTCAACAGGAGAGTCAGAGAGCGATCCTTCAAAGAAGGCGACTTGGTCTTAGCCGTTCATCGACCCATGGTCATGACGCATAAGACTAAAGGTAAATTCTAACCCAAATGGGAAGGACCATTTGTGATAGAGACAGTCTACTCAAATAGAGCATACCATCTAATTGACCAAAATGGCAATAGGCTCATGGCACCGATCAATGGGAAGTTTCTTAAGAAATACTACCCTTGATCCTGGCCAATCTTATATCCCCACAGAAATCCTGGTCATGTTTAAGTTTTCACCTCTGAACCAGAAATATTGATCTTCCTGATCCAAAATCCAATCAAAATCCCCAAAGAGTCATCAAGTTAACAACACACCTCTGCTTGACCACAAATACATCATCACTGTCATGTTAATAATACACCTCTGAACAGTGACAAAACAATTTCCTACTGTCATGTTAACAATACACCTCTGAACAGTACCTATTTGACCAAATCGTCATGTTAACAATACACCTCTGAATGATTTCTCATCTCAAATGATCTGACCGGTTAACACTACACCTCTGTCAGACTATTCTTGTCGGCCGATTAACATTACACCTCTGTCAACCTATTTTAGCAAAATTGACTGGTTAACATTACACCTCTGTCAATTCACTCATTCCGAAGTCGATTAGTTAACATTACACTTCCATCGATTTCCTACTGTTAAGTTAACATTACACTTCCAAATGGTAGTCATCCTTTGGACACCCTCTTAACTGATCGGTTAACATTACACCTCTGTCGGTTATTCCATTTGGCATGTTAACATTACACCTCTGTCAAATATCTCTACACTGTTATGTTAACATTACACCTCTCAACAATGTCAATCGGATCAAACTATTAGGTTAACACTACATCTCTGTCAGTTTGATCCCCAACATTTTCCTCCCCAGCAAAGATGTCACTACGATACGTTAACACTACACCTCTATCATGTACTCATCTTTAAGGAGATAAAAGTTCTTTTATTCATTAAAAAGAGCTAAAACGGTTACAAAAGGGTTCTACATGGAAAGCGGATAAAAAGCGTGTATTTTCACAATACACTCGGCTACCTGGGAATCCCGAACTTCACGAGCACCCTTCTAAGCCCTTTCCTGCAAGACCTGAGGATCAACGGGAGCGGCCTGCAACCTGATAGCAGAGAGCTTCTTCGTTTCAGCCTGGAGCTCGGCAACTTGAGAATCTAACTCCTTTGTGAAGTCAGCCTGGTCAGATACAATTTCCGCCCTTCGAAGTTAAGCCTCTTCCAAGCGCGCTTGGGCCGCAACAATGGTTGCCTTGGCCTCATCAATTACTGCATCTTGTTCTTGAATAGCGTTTTGGAGTTCCATCTGATAACCTTCAGCGGAGGCAATTCTATCATTCAAACTTTGAACCTTCATGCCGATTTGCTCCATTTTCGCCCGAGCTGATTCACTAGCCTTACGATGAGTCTCCATCAGACGGTGGAACTCAAGCTCGGCAATGCCCTCAAGATCAGCCAGTCGAAGAGTTTGTAGCTCCCGACAACACGATTCAGCCTTATCAATCGCTGATCTGAAAGGTTCGGTACGAACATGCCCAGCAACCGATACCAAGACATCCAGTTGGTCCCTTAGCAACTTGAGAGCGTGGGCCGATAACTCTCTCTGAGACTTCAAAGCAAGTGCAATATTTTGGTTGAACAAGCTCATCAAACTCTCCGTCAGGATCTTTATCTCCATCTCAACCAAGTCTTCAAGGTCAGGAGATCGAGGAATTTCTGCATGACTAGAAGCACCTGCTCCAGCAGAAACCACTATGGCATTAGTAGTAGTAAAAGAAGTAAACGGCAAGGTTTGCACCAATTCGTTGCCAGAAATCAAATATGGAGCGAGTGTGATCAAGAGCTTCGATATAGTGGGAGGCACGGTAGATGTCATTTTTGCAGTAGACAAGGCAGCCGTTACCGCAACCATGGCTGTAGTCATCGATATGTCCATGGGTACAGCTTCAACGTTTGCAGAAGAAACCCCCGGCTCATTAAGATCAATTATAAGTGCACTTGAACCCTCACCCAAACGGAACTCAGAGCCTGAAGGTACCTCCTCCCTAACTTCTGCAGGCATAGGAGAGGCTGGATGATCATCATCATCTTCAGAAGACCCGTGAATAATCAGCCGCCACCGTGCTGATGAAGTCGGAACCGGATCAGGAGTCTCGAACGTCTCAACGGTAGGTACAGGCTGTAAGGCACCAGAAGCATCTTCAAAGTCAATTGCGGATTCAAAGTGATCGCTTATCGAGAAGGACACTAACATCGCTTCGCTCATAACCTCGAAGTCCAATTCATCATCTGGTACATGAGCAAGACGTCAGCTACTAAAACAAAGCCAACATGAAGAAGCCAAAGAGATTACCTGGCACATAACCACCAATATCAGCTCTATCGTCAGGCTCAGTTAAGTAGGCGTCGGTATCATCATGCTCTGAGCCCACTCGATCTTTGTCATCCAGAGGAATAGCTTCTCTCTCTGCAAATAGAGAATAAATCAATGGAAAGCACTTCAAACATGACCGACGCACAAAAGAAATTACCTGAAGAACCAGCCAAAGGTTCTTGAACAGGAACTGTTGGAGGCTCTCCCCTAAATGTAGGAGAAGCCCCCGACCCAGTCGCAGGATCAGAAGTCACCAAACGCTACTTTTTTAGAGGCGACAAAGAAGGAGAAGCGTATGATGGCCTCTTGTCTTTCCCTTACCCTCCGCTAGGCACCTCTTGACCAGCCACGGGCTCAGTTGGTTCTCGAATGCTGATCCCAACTTGCCTTGGAGGTGCGGTGGTAGCGTTAACACATACACGAGGAGCAAGCTGGTTCGGTGGAGCGTTCGGCTCATCATCGGCATTCCTCATACGCTAGATAGTCGCAGTTCACGGAACCCTAGTTCTGCCACCCCTCTAGGAAGATTCCCGATATCGCCGAGAAATCCAGAACAAACTAGACTTGTTGATATGGAATCTGGGGTTGGGAATGATTACCCTACTGTACCACTTGCAAAACCCCAGCGTTATATGTCCATTAGGCGTGTGTTGAGGGAGCAAAAACTTAGCCCCAGTAGCTCCAGCAATGAAGTGATACCAAGCACGGGCTCCATCCAATATGCTCCCTGAATGTACCAACCCGGGGTTCGGATTCCCAATATATAGTTGATCGTATCCAAACTGGCGAGCGAACCGACACGGTAGGTATGGCTCAATGTAACACTCCGTGCCGTTCAATTTGGCAACAAGGTGACCTGGACGGATGTTTATCAACCAGTTGAAACACCCACTAGGCAAACAAGTAAAGCCTTCACTACTCGCACCGTCTTCAAACGCGTCCTCGGGGTTGACTCCGTCAATTGAAGGGAAACAACAATAAAGGCGATAATTCTCCTTATATTGGAGAACTCTATAAATCCCGGCGAGATACTTGATTAACCACTTGGAGCGCTCGAATCTTTGAAGCAAGGCAACGTTAGCTCCACCAGGCATAGCGACCGACATCAGTTGAGGACAATGCTGGGTAAACCAGATCACTAAGTACATATACGGTAACTCCACCCGAGGATTGGGCACTTCATTTCTCAGGCACCTTTCCTCCTGCTTCAAATATTCAGTGGCTAACTCCCTTAGGCCGTGATGAATGCAGCTTACCATCGCAGGTAAAAGGGCTAAATTATATCCACAAGCTAGCAACACGGTAGGATACAACACCTTGATCGAAATGCGATCTTTCGGCCGAGAAGGAACAACGCAACCCTTCAACTAAATGGAAAAGAAGCCCATGAGTAGCGCCCGCTCAGATATTTGTTCCCTTGCTTGATGATGAAAGCTCTCAAATTTATCACCTGCACGGAACCCACACACATCCGAGTCCGCGGTGTGAAGTACCTGACCGCGACCACTGTCAAAAATACGAGTCTCAATATCCTTGGCCTCAACAGGAGAGATTGAACTTACACCCTTATCCTTCTTACTGACATGGGGAAACAAGTAGTCCGCCCAAGGAACTCGAGGCATGGCGAAATTGTGTCCGGTATTCCCAGTAATCTTTTGATAGATGAGGAAATGGCACACCAATTCTCGGAATATCTCTGTCACGTGTGCAACAAGATTTGGAGGTCTCAATTCCTCGTTTGTGGGAAAAATCTCCTCGTACGCGTGATCTCCCATTGGCAAGCGAGATACCTCAAACATTTCATGAAGAGCTATCCCAATTTCCCTGCGAGTGAAGAAGGTGTTCTTTGTCCGCGGTTATACAACTCCAAAATCAATGCGGGATGGTGCAAATCTCGACACCGTATTTGGAAGCCCTCACTGCAGCATATAGCCCTAACTCATGCAACCTATTTGCAAAGGTTTCAAGAGCAAAGTCAACCAAACGAGTCCACCATTGGGTGTCCACCGATTTGATCCAACCGGGAAACCTAGCGTCGGTTTCGGGATACTGAGCATCATTCTTGGCAAGTTCGTTCCCGAAGGTATTTGGGATCACGGGAATTTCATTGACTGGCACGTCCTCACTAATGAAACCTAGACGTAACCCGATGATGTTGATCCCGTAGAGCCCCTCCTGATGAAAGCCGCCTCCCTGCTTCAGAATACCTATATTAATGCTGTCTTCCCTGCTCGTGAGATTGTAGCGCATGGAACGAGGCACGGCAAGATGTTGTAGATACATGAAGGAGACTTGACGCTCCATTGCCGGCAGAGCAAACTGATGATCTCCTTGAGCATAGTACCAGTATTCTTCCTCCCAGTTGAAGAGAGAGTTTCCACCAGGAATGCTATCTCCGAAGAGGAATTGTGGTTTCACCGACATATCCTCGTTAGGAACCGAGAACCTGGCATCAGTGAGTATCTCCCGCAGAGTCCTAGTGTTGCCCGCACGGATGGTCTCAATTCTCCCTTGGCTACTACCTTCAAGGAATAGGGGGATGTTTCCATCGAAGAAATACTCCACCTCAGGGTCATGCGTTCCATCATGCCCAAAATGGTTACGATGGTCTACAGGCTCTCTCGAATAAGCAACTGCATGGAAGTCAAAGCAGATGAATTAGCAAACGAAGAGCAAACCCAAGAGCGAAGGTGAACCCCTCTTACAAGTCAAAACCATCTTTATCAAGCTAAGCGCTGATAAGATGGAGCGAAGGTCGACAAAGCTGCGAACCTTACTCATACACTTAAGATTGGTGAAACTCATCCAACTAAGTTATGTGAATCTCGCCTGAGGACGAGGGTCATTCAAGTTTGCGAACTTCGCTTTGGCGAAGATCGTTCAAAACAAATTCAGCGAACTTCATCTTGGCAAAGATCGCTCAAAACAACAAACTTCGCCCAAGCAAGGTTCGCCGTAGAAGCCCAAATGGCTAACGAGCTCCGCCCGAAGAACAAAGCTCGCCCCAACAAGCACCATTGATGGCTGCTGACAGAACTCTGCCGTGAACGACGAGAGCTCGTCAGAGAAGACCTCAATTGGTCATAAAGATCTCGCATTTTACAGCAGATCAAGCTTTTAGACACCAAAAGGCGTCATCTAAAAGCCCAATGAGCTATCATTTAGGCTGGCCCAAGGGTCACCATTTGGTGATTTTCTTACACTTACCCATTGCTAACTCCAGCCGCGCCGGAGTTTCATCAACCCTCGGTCGACGAGCAACCCCTCGCGTGAGCCTCTTCCCCTAGAAACAGCACGATGAGGACCCATTGAGAGACAGCTTTGGATTCTCGAGAAGAGTTGGAGCTCTGAATAAAATGGAAGAGTTTTGAAATCAAAGTGGGGAAGAAGGAGGCAAAACAGCCTATTTATAGGTTAAGAACTCTAAACTCCGCTAAAGACCCGTTACCTTGAACTTCGCCGAGTATTTCACCAAAGCCAGATCCGTCGAAGATTCCGCTACCGAACTCCGGCGAAAATCTCACTGCCAAACTTTAGCCTTGAACCTCACCCAGAATTTCGCTAAGAACTAGTTTCGCTACAACCAAGGACATGAGTCCTATGCTTTTGGGCCGAACTTCACCTACGTCGACTTACTGAGCTTCGCCCAAGATGACTGTTCTTCAAGGGGAGCGAACTTCACCCAATTCAACAGGTCATTGTAGTGAACCTCGCCAGAAGCATCATAGTGAATTTCACTAAGTCTCCAAATTGAGAAAGTCACAACTCAATTTGTTTGAGACTCCACAAAGTGAACTTCGCCAAAATGATTTGACAAAAAATTCACTAAGTCCCCAAGTTTGTTGGGACTTCATCTGCGAACTTCATAGCGACTCTAAACCGAGGGAAACCGACCTAAGCACGAAGCAATGACTCCATGCAAATTCAAATTAGATTCTGAGGAGGCAAAACACGCGTAGATCAACCACACAAAAGATGGACAATTTCAACTTGAAGAAAAGTTCATTTTTATTGATCGAAGACGCTGTTACAAAAGATAGGCAAGAACAAGACGACACTCGAGCTATCCAATTACAAGGACAATGGGTGTTTGTTACTATTTGCTACGATCCTATATTCCTAAGATGTGGGTAGTGTGACAGCTGAGGAGCATACACGAGCTGCACTAGGCTAAAATTCGTGTACCTCTAGCCACATAAGATCGAGAGATAGGAAGTGCTCTCATTGCTGCGAATTGAGCCATATCAGCAGTAAGAAGTACCCTTCTTGCACAGGGCTGAACCATGTCAAGAGAAAGAAGCACTTCCTATGATCAAAAATCGATGTCAGGCCTAAGACAGTCACACGACATCTAATTACGATCTAGGTTCACTTTCGTGACACCTAGTTACTGTTGGAGTTTTCGCTCGTGCAGACCCAAGGGTCTTTCTTCAAGCGCCATTTCAGTAGCTAAACGGTCTTACGAAGAGCGCGACATTCGAGGCTCCACGTGTCCTGATCGCGGTCCAGTTCATGCCAAGCCACTAATTGGTTATGTATGATGCCCTCGAGCATCTCCTTCTCGATCAACAATAACTCCGCCAAGCGACGGAGTATGCAGAGTTCATCCGCTTGACGGCCCTAAACTTGGGCTAACTCCTATTGGAGTCTTTTGATTTCAGCTCCTCTGTCGAGGAGCATCTCCAGTCTATGCGACGTTGGCACAGACATGGAGAAGAAGAAGGAGAAGAAGATGGAAGGAGTGAAGGGAATGGATGAGAACGGCTACTATTTATAGCCTATTCTAAATCTTAACTCCCGAGGCAATCACATCTTCCAAGATCTGATTGGATCGGACAAAGAGGCTATGACTTAGCCTAAAACTCGGTCAAATCCCTAGCGGGTCTCATGGGATCTTCAATTTAGAGATCTTAGCCACAAATCATGGCACGAATCTATAAGCGAATCAGAACAAACTTTGCCAATCAGCAAGCGTCGCTAGACGACGAACCCCGCTAACAATAGCCCAAAATGCATTGAGCTTCGCCAATCAATGAACATTCGCTCAGCGACCAAGAAATGAGCGACCCTCGCTCACGTCTAATTTCGCCGATTTCTCCAACCTCACCTCAACAACGAAGAAGGTGAATTTCATTTCAAACATGGATTTGGACAAGCATCATCGAATCTTCAATACAAGTCTGCAACGAAGTAAGCTACGTTCAACAGTACATCTCTGACAACTAAGTAGGCAGATGAAGATAAGTTTTACCCAGTCAAGATGACCCAAGCTACGTTCAACAGTACACCTCTGGCTATTTATCCAAAGTATTTCAATCCCTGCTACAAGCTCGAATGCAGGATCTTGAAAACTTTAAGGGGGGGGGGTCTTGTAGACGGTTAAAATATATTTAACTCAAGAAGTGAACGCCTATGGGCTAAACACTTTGAATGGGCCTAAAATAAAGCCCACAGAAGATATCAGCGAACGTCGCCT
Source organism: Asparagus setaceus (assembly GCA_012295165.1). NCBI lineage: Eukaryota > Viridiplantae > Streptophyta > Magnoliopsida > Asparagales > Asparagaceae > Asparagus > Asparagus setaceus. The sequence continues at coordinate 56,603,690 of CM022706.1, read as the reverse complement.
AATCGAGCCCCGCCATAAGCCGAACTCTGTGTCAAGTTCGAGCCTAGGAGTGAAGCCCACCAGCGAAGCCCACCAGCAAGTCCACGATCAAATGGACCGAGTCAATCGTCTCCGAAGTAAGCGCACCCACGTTCGAAGCGACCCTCGCACATGCTCGTGGCGACCCCCGCCCACAGCCTTTAGCGAACTTCGCCAAGGCCACGAAGTCCGGCCAATAGCCGTTTCAGAGCTATTTTCAGGGGATAACCGCCCCCTCACTATTTCCTACTTTAATGGCCACGTAATCCACAATTAAAGGGGCCATTAACTCTCTCTTTTAGCTTATAAAAAGGGGAGGAGATCATCCATTTAAAGAGGTTCAGAAAAATATAGATACCACACTCGCATTCATGAGCTCTTCGAGAGATATTGCTAAGAGAAGACTGTGCTAGCTTCTAAGCAATCCATAATCAGCAAAAGACCCATCGTCTTAGTCGGTTCGTCAACGGAGTACAAGATCGACGCTCCATCTGCACGCAGACAAGAACCCCCAGGAAAAAATAAATTTTTCTTCGTTTCAATTGTATTTCTTTCATTATAATCTGTGTCAATTACAATACAAAAAGAACTCGAAACAGCATTAAGGACAATATAAAATTTAGGTGTGGGGGTGGGGACTAGTCATCTTTTCTCTTTACTTTACCATTTTTTTCTTCTTTTTATTTCATTTTTTCTTGTCTTTTCTTTCCCTTAAAAAAATTTCATTTGCCAACTTAATAAAGTTAATTAATAATTAGTCTACTTGATAATTTTTTAATTTTCTAATGTTTAGTTAGTTTTATACTCAAGTTAATCTTTTATGATAACTCTAAATAAATTTTTAAGAAATGATTTTCAAAGTAGAATGCTCCACTAAAGGCCTAACTTAGACTTTTAATTAGAGTAATGAAAGTTTTGCATTCTTGGCTTAGAGTGGAAAATAATTTTTTCAAGTTCTCTTGATCTAAATGTTTTCAAGATATATATGTACATATGCACATATACATATATATTTAAAAAAAAAAAAGAAAAAACTAATTTTGCAAAAGAAGAGTGCGAAAAATGGGCAAATTTTTTTTTTTGAACTCCAAGATGGTTCTATCTTACTAAGCCTAAGTTGACCAAGTAATTAGGCCCGAAGAGTATTTTCATACTTAATGACCTAAGCCCAATTGAGTTGGGATTCATTGGCCCAAAACTCGTTAAATGGTCACTTAGAAAGCTCGATAAAGTAGAACAAAATCATCAAGGAATAAAGAGTGTAAAAAATATACTAACAATTATATATATATATATATATATATATATATATATATATATATATATATATATATATATATATATATATATATATATATATATATATATATATATATATATATATATATATATATATATATATATATATATATATATATATATATATATATATATATATATATATATATATATATATATATATATATATATATATAGTTATATATATATATATAGTTATATTTGTATATATGTTCTTAAAAATAAATTGATCAAGAGACTTGAAAATTATTTGAGACAAAGAGTTAGAATCTTCTTTTTAAAACTTTTAATTAAATTTCTAAATTAGACTTGGTATTATATAACTATAATGAAAAGATTTTCTAAGAGATATACTTTGGAGTTATACATAAAAATATTTTCTTAAGCAAAACTAGCTTCAATTAGATTGTTTAAATATATCAAGTGAATTAATTATATATTAACTTCTTCAAATTGGTAAGTTGATCAAATTTTATGGGTATATTCACAGCAAACCCTCACGAGACTACAACTCGTCCTCTAGAGTAACCTAGGGGTTTAAGGTTTGTTGTATGTGCTAAATACAATCGCGATTCCTGCGAAAGTGAGTTAGGATTTTCTTTCTTTCTTTTCATTTTCTTTCTTGCTAGAGGAGTAGCAAAAGTTTAGGTGGGGGTATTTGATCATTATATTTTATTGTACTTTTATATCCTCATTATCTATCTTATTTTGAATAAAATATCTGCTAATAAGTGTTTTTATCTTAACTTGTAGGAAATCAAAGATTAAAGAATAAGAGCCCAAAAAGAACTTAAATCTCTCATCTCTCAATCCTTGTGGAAGCCCAAGATTAAGATAAAGAAGCCCATGAAAGTCCACACAAGAGTAATTCGACCAAAGGAACAGGATTTGATGAAGTATTGACATGGGTATCGATACATGTATTGATAGTCGTATCGATACTAGTATCAATACCTAGTAAACAATTACGAATCAAAGGCTAAAATTGTGTAACTTGGGGATTAAGTTTAATCTAAGGGCTAATATTAATTGTAATACTCTATAAATAGGGGTAGAGAGTGAGGGTTTAGAGTGTGAAAAATTTTGTAATTGTTAATGTTCTAAATCACACAGTCAATTAATTTGATGAGTTTGAAGATGATGGGGATCCGCTATCTCTCTCTGAATATCTGGCTTCGAGAAGGGTTGTCCTGTCCTGCACAAATGAAGAACTCGTAAGAGGGCGGGGTCTACATCCCCGGTTGTTCCTCCGACGATCGAGTCAGTAAAAGCGCTTGAGTGGAGGATAAAGATGAACTGCTGGAGTTCTAAAGATCAGCTAACTGATCTTAGTGTAGTAAAAATTGCTTACCTTAGTGTTAGAAATAGTCTCCCTATTTATAGTGACAAATAGAGGGGTGATTTGGTAACTTTGGCCGGTCTGGTTGGCGGCTGCGTCAACATTAAACTTTACAGTGTCGGCATTTGTATGGAGTGAGTCGCCGGTATTTAATCTGAAATGGTAGGGGCATGGAGTCGTAGGCATGGTCCGATGTGTCATAAAGAACTCTGGGGATGGAGAAATAATATCTCTGATCATGCATTTAATGCGATGGAGACGCGCCGTCGGCAAGGGGTTCGGGGCACACCTCCTTCTTATTTGCTTGGCCAAGTGTCGAGAAGTACCGCCTTCTGAGTCGGTATTGAGGGATGTCGACCAGGCGAGTCGGCTTGATCCAAATGGTCGACATTTCCCGCCATTCGAGTCGGCATCCCTCAATACCGACTTCGGAAAGGCGCTACAGCGTAGATCTCACGCTGCGTGGGTTTTACTGTCTTGGGGGCCAGCGTCGTCCGTGGACCACCGAGCAATGATCGTCGGATTGACGGGGTTGGGTTGATGCTTCGCCAAGGAAATAAGAACTTAAGTAAATATCTTAGCAAGGTAAGATATCTACTCTTCCCAAGAATAAGTCTAAGCTTAAACTCGAGGAATCTCCACGTGGATGATGTTCTTGAACTCTTGAAGCTTGAAATCTCCTCCTCAAATCTCTAACTCAAGGTCTGGGATGTTCAAAAGCTCTATTCTCATATTTCTGATGCTTTCTCAATCTCCAAAAATCTGATCCCCCACCCAAGTGGACGTAGGGGGGTATTTATAGCCTTTGGGAGGCGTCACCACTGAAAAGAACACAAGTCGTCAAGTGTCCAAATCCGTAGTGAAGCGGCGGTGTTGACTATCGCATGTAACAGTGTTGTGTCCTTGGTGAGAAGAGATGTCTCTCCGCTGTTGTAACGGTTTCCCTCCTTTTTAGGCACGATTAAATGTCCTAATTTCACGCTTAGTGGGCTTATTTTCAGCGTGTAACCGCCCACTAACATGGCTGAACGTCTCTTTACGTTGAAAAAGTCAAGTGGGCCCCACGAGCATCAATAGAACACTTCAAGAGCACACTTCAGACGCCTTTTGGTGTCTCGCCTTTGGCGCGACACTAGAAAGTGTCTCGCCAATAGCGAGATACAACAAGGTGTCGCGACAATGGCGCGACACAAAGATGTCGCCATTGGCGAGACACAACAGATCTCAGCGATGGCGAGACACAAAAGGTGTCTCGGGCATTGGTTTCACCCTGTGGTTGACTTCCTTAGATCTTGACAATGTCGTTCTTCGATCTTCTCATGATTAAATCATATTTGGGGTTCTTCAGTAATTTTCGATGCCTACAGATACCCCCTCCAAAGTTTCGGACTCCGTATTTTATCAAAGTGCGTAATACTGGATAAGATCATGCTATACGTTCAATGTTGAACTTTATAGAAGAGGTCTATATCTTGCTTTAACTTTCGAACCCTGGCTATGCGACGTCGCTGACCATATTTTGGGCTTAGTAGCTGTTGCATTTGTATTTGAACTGGTTAAAATGACGAAGTCGAATTTGAACTGATCATCTTCATCTTGAGGGTCACCAATTGGGTCGTAATTGAGAGCCTCGAGAACCATGTTGTCTCATCACAGTGGGAGATAGCATATGATTCTTCTTCAGTAAAGAGAATTTAGAGAAGAAGTGTCGTCCGGTTTACTGAACACTTGGAACATAAATTGCCGGTTGTCAGACTTCCGGGAAAGCTTCCGAATCTAATATGGGACCAATTTGCCTTGAATATACTGCCTTGAATCTCGCGTGGAGGATAATCGTCGAGTCACAGAGTTCAGAGGCGGTTTGGTGTCTCTCTTCGATGCTTGGCCGATTTAGGGTGTCCGCTTTCGAAGAGGATGCAGCGGCGTCGAAGGTGTCACACTCGAAGAGAGGCGTCTTGGCGGCAATTATGGCTGTCGGCTAGAAGAGGCGATGTCGGCGGCTTCGTGATGTCGCGCTCGAAGAGGTCGAGCCAGAATCTGCCCTATAAGAGCCGACACTTCGGGTCTTTTTCAACACTTCTAGCCCACCGTTTGGGATTCAAAAGTCTTTTAAAACTCTTCTTTGCTTGCATAAAAGCCTCAAGATCCTCTCAAGTCCCTCAATCTTGCCCGAAAACCCCTTTCCAGATCTAGGGTTTCTGTTTTCTTGAGTCTTCTGCGGTTTTGGTCGATTTTCCTCCACAAAAATCCATCTTTTCTTGGTCCTTTAACTGATCCGAAGCTCCCCTTGCCAAACCCTAGGGTTTCTTAGAGTATTTTGCTTCGAATCCCATCCAAACCCTAGCCTTTTCCTCTTTTTTCAAGCCATAAAAATCCAACTTTTACCATGTCTCCTAAGAGATCTCGCATCCCCAAGGCCAAATCTGTTCCCCAAACCTCTGATGTTGAAGAACCGACTACCTCGTCTTTTGGGGGTGAGTTCTTTTTAGTGTATGCACGTATTTTGGGTTGAAAAGTGGGATTTTTTGTGTAGAAATCCTCGTTTGTTCTCCTTTGCGAGACGTTCAGGAAGAGTCGAGGTCCTCCTTCGCGAGGATTTGGGCTTAAACGAGTATTTTGCATTGCCAAAACACTCATAGAATCAAAAGAATGAGATTCTCGATCGTTCGCATGCTATCAGCCTCACGTTTCGCCGCTTAGCGAGACAGCTTTGAACTGCCGTTATTGGCGCAGACAGCTTTGATCGCCTCTGCCGCTATGCTGTAGTCGTGGTTCGCTTTGTACCGGGCGACAGCTTGGATCGCTCTCGTCCGCGACAAGATGGATCGCCTTGGCCACCGTGGAGACAGCTTCTCTCATTTTGATTTCTGCTAAGTGTCCTTCACACCTAGTATCGCTCACTGGTCTTGTTCTGATATACTCTCCTGTGCCTTGCAGTTGAATTCCCTTCTTCGGCGTTTTCTGCTCACGAGTCGAGTGGGCTACATAGCACCGTGTTCTCCTCCTCTCGTGAGGCGCCATTAGTGACTGATATCCCCCTCCTCGGCCCAAGTGCACCTCCGGAGTTATTGGAGTTACTAGAGCATGGGGACCGTCGTGACTTGCGGAGGATGATAACTGGCGCCCCGCTGATGAAAGGTGCTGGATCTACTGAGGTCATGAGGAAATCCAGTTACTTGTTCAGGGACTCCGTTGCGGACCCGGAGGTTCTATCTCCCCGCACTGAATCTTGGCTGTATGAAGGTGACGGTGCTCATCTTCACCTACCTTCTTCTACCCGCTATCATTCATTAGTGCACTTGAGCAACCTGTCAGTCAAGAGGAGTATGTCCTGGAGGTTGACTGAAGATCAGGAGCATATACATTGTGGATATGTTGGTCAAGACGCTACCCCGGGCTCCAGTGATAGGGATTATGTCCGTGCACTCTATCCCGGAATTGTGGGTCAGGATAGCCCGCCTCACAACGAGTTGATGGTCAAGGCTGACACGGTGAAGAATCGCCTGGCCAGAATAGGAAGGGAACTGCCTCCCAAGAAATCCCACCGATGCTTTGGTTGGGTTCACTCTACCGGCGACCGATGGTGGACGCGGATGACCAAGTACGTCCTCGGTCGATGGAGCCGTGAGCTTCAGGAGATTGGCTTGTACGTTCCCATCCGCGCAAGCATGCATGGGATTCCCATCAGTGTGCATCACTTCCTCGCGCTTTTGGAGATGTACAACCTGGACACCAAAACTTTCTTAACAAAGAATGGGGAGCTGGGCTTACCGCTCCATGAGATGATGAAAGTATCTGGTCTTTTGATAGGTGACGCCCCGTACCAGGAGTACTTCCCCACAAATCATCGACTGAAGGAAATGAAAGAGAAGGGGTCGGCTGGTTATGAGATCCTGTGGGAGCTAACCTGCCATTACCAGACGGCGATAGCGTCAGCTGAAGTGAGGGTCAGGAAAAGTCCGTAGGTTAGCTTAAAACAGTTCGCCGACTATCTGTTCAAGAATCTGGAAGGCAATGACAACGTGAGCGAACTGGAACCCCTAACTCCTTCTGCCATCAACAAGTTGATTGCAAAGACGAATGCCCAATCTTCTACCACCCCATTTGCTGAGGGCAAAATTCCTAAGGGCACCAAGTTTGAGACTTTCTTGTGACAAGTACAGAAGCAAATCAAGCCACAAACTCTTCTAGCGGGCTACCTGGCAATTTGGTTAAAGAAGTGCGTAGTCCCGCATCAATCCTCAGACGCTATGTCTCTGGAAGTGCTCTTCCCAGCCGTTGAGCTAGTTTTTGGTCGCCGACTTTCTCTTCTTTCGGCGATGGTGGCAGATATCCACTGTGGGCTTTGACGCTTGGTCGCTGGCCTCAGCCAGAAGGGCAAAGGATCCTCCAATGAGATCCCGGCCGTCAAGGTTGAGTTGCCATACACTTATTTGATGGCTTGGCTTGTCCTTCATCGCCCGGACTTAATGACGGCGCTGAGCCGATTAACCGAGCTTCCTCTGCTGCAAATCTTGGAGAACTGTAAGTGGGGAGCAAGACAATGGTCTGAGGCGTCTCGCCAATTCAAGATCGCCAAGAGTTGGGAATTCTTCAAGTGTTTCCCGCACTTCTCAGGTCGGTACGATGAAGTGCTTGTGGATGCTGTTGAACCCAATGGAAGCCATACTATCCTGGATCTTGGCTGCTTCCGGTGGCTGATAAACATCCGGTCCGGCTATCTCATCTTCCGAGTCAAGAACTCCTGCGACATTGAGCCTTATTTTCCATGCCGATTTTCTCGTCAATTATTTCTGATCGGATCTATGTCGGGAATCGAATCGGGGATGAAGACCCACGGAGGCCTCATCGGCGGTCTTGTGGCCTTTGGTTTTGGAGTATCGGTACTTTTGATGCCAGTTCGACCTTCCGCTTCGAGCCTAAGCTTCAAACAACTTTCTTGTATTGCAATTGGCTTATTATGCTAACGCCCCACTTCCGTGATTTCGGTTGAAGCGGAGCGTGGAAGAGAGCCTACACCAACTCGTGCCTCCCCTCCGCGAGCTCGACCATCGAGAAAGTCGAAAGGCAAGAAGAAGGCTGTTCAGGAAGAGAGCGAGGAAGAAGATTTTGATGATACAATCCAAACTTCTGAAGAGAAAGAAGAAGAGATTGTTAGATCCTCAGGATTCGGAGTGCAGTGAAGAAGCGATCAGATCCCTACGGGTGTCCGGATAAGGAGTGCAGTGGTAGTTCCTCCTTCACGTCGTTCTCCAACTCGACGGGATGCACTAGTCCGGGCCTCTCCCCGTGTCCCATCTCCTCCCAGGCGTCCTGTGAAATGCCCTCGCAAGAAGGTCGTTCTCACCCATCCCCACAAAATGACTGTTGAGACAGGGGAAGAGGAAGAAGAGGAAAAGGAGGCTTCCGATCTCATTCTCCGGAAGAGGGCTCGTATATCGATGACCATTCCCACCTCCACTTCTATTGCCAGAGCGTTGATGCGCACAAAGAAGGTCGCATATAGGCCTCGGCATCCAAGATCTCTAACTCCTGAGGTAGCGGGCACTGATTTCCCAATTGGAGGAGAAGGTAAAATTTTTGTTAACTTGAACTTTATGGTTTCGCCTGCCATCGATACTTATTATTTATCTTCTTTTTCATCCTTTCCCCAGAACACTCTGAAGAAGGTGAAATTCCGGCTGAGCCTTCCCATCCGCCAGCATTCGTCTATGCAGATCCCGGCTTCACGACGCAAGTATATGAAGCTATGGATGAGGGCGCCCCGGATACTGTCATCGGCGCAGATGTTGACATCCCTCATGTTCCCGAGACTATCGTCGCAGGTATGAATACCTCCTCTGGATGGCAACTCAAGGAATTGAGAGAATCCGACTTTGTTCCTCCGCTAATCGCTAATGCGCTTCATATTCTTTTAGAAAAACTTCAAGAAATGGGCGCAAGTGTTAGCCAAGCGGAGTCAACTCTCGGTATGAAGTCGGAACTCTACTTTGTTCTCCCTTCTTTGTATTGAAGAGCTAACATGTTGTAGCTGTAGTGATGGAAGAGCAAACTGAGGGAGAGGCGGCTCCAGGCGGGATGCTCGATGAATTCGCTGAACCCACGGAATCGGTTCCCGGTAAATACATATATTATTACGATTCTAACATATGTAAATATATGCAAACTAACACCCAGAGTGTGTTGTCGATGTCACAGTGGAAGGCCAGATGCAAACGGAGCCTGCGCATGAAGGAGGTCTCGAGGAGCTCTCTGGATCAAGCCTGCTCCAGATGATCTCTGTTGCTGATTTCGATCATAACCTGATTTTCGAGATGTTATCAGAACAGACTCAGAGAGAATCCGTTGTAGAGGCCATCCTTTCTTCAGGTACGTGTCTTATTATTCAGATCCTCTCAATTTTCTCGCTGATATGCGATACCTGACAATGTTGTCGCTTGCAGGCCCCTTCATTACTGCTGCGGAGCAAACTGGAGGCTCTCCAGTTCCCCATTTGGAGACTCAACCTCTTATTTCTCAAACCGAGTCCATTATTGTCTCGACTCTTGCTGAGAGTTTGCTCGTTCAACCTGGACCACCGGCTACTCAAGCCGAACCTGAATCAACTCCGGTGGTTCCCGAGGCTGTATCGACGAGCGTGGGGGAGACAACACCAGCTGGAGGATCTTCTAGCCACATCGGTATATCTCCCAATCTTATTTCTTATGAGAGTTTTAGCATTTAAGGTCCTCAGAAACTTACACTTCCTTTTCCATAGCGGCTCCTTCCGTATTGTACAACACGATTAGAGCTTTGATGGTGGATGAAGACCCGGAGAAGATGGTCATCAGTGCAGAGCTTGAGGGTTTCACGTTCCTTCTCAGTAAATTGATTGAAAAGGTCGTGAATAAAGGCTCTTCCTTCAGCTCTGCAAAAAGGCTTCTCGATCGGCATGTGAGTATTATAAGAGAAGAGGGCTTTCCCGACTTGGCGGACTCTATTACAGAAGACCTGGTTCAGTTGGAGCAGGAGCTAGGGGAGCTTCAGAGACTACGGTCCAGGGGTGCTTCCTCTTATATCTCCTCTCGAGTCGAATCTATCATGCAAGCTAGGGAAGCCAAGGGCAGAGCTGCTCAAGAGGAGCTACAGCAAGTGCAAGCTCAGTCCGAGCGTATAAGGATAAGTCTGAATGCACGGGATGTAACCAATGCCGACTTTCTCCGCTCAGTTGAGATGTACGATCTTGAGATTGCTCGTTTGAAGAAAGCTCTCGAGGACGCTGAAGAGGCGCGTGCTCTCTCGAAGATTGATCTAGCTAGCTCAGAGAAGACTCGCTCTAAACTAGCTGAGCAATTGAAGGCGTCTGATGAGAGGTCCACTGAATTAGATCGAAAGGTCTTTCAGCTTCTAACTCTTGACGACGCTTCGAAGATGCTTTTGGAAGAGGAGTTAACACAAAAGTACGAAGAGGAGCTCTCAAGCCTGGAAGAGCGGATCCACCGCCGTCAATTCTCAAACTAGAACACTTCTGTAACTTTTGTTTATTTGGTTGATATTTTGTACTTCATTATCCATGAAATAAAATTTTAGTTTTCCTTTCATCGACTTTTATTATGTCATTTATTTTATCTTGAACAAATGATCATAATCTTGATAGGATTTTTGGCAAACCCTCAGCCATCAACGGATTTGATATGCCTTTACCAACTACCGTTTGAGTTGGGCTAGCATGTAGATTGTCTAAGTCCATTCTACATGTTACGTTGTGCTAAAAGAATGAATTCTCTTAGACTTTGTGCTACGATATTGAATACGTAGGCTTTGTCATCTTTACGGGAATTGACTACCGGCAAAGATATGTTAGATGCGCACTTATCTCCGTAAGGACGAGATAACATCCCTATGCATGAAGGCATAGTTTAAGTGTCATTAGGTAATGACATCTATGCTACGATACCGAATACGTAGGCTTTGTCATCTTCACGGGAATTGACTACCTGGCAATATGTGTTAGATGCAGACTTATTCCCGATTTAAGGACAGGAATAACACCTACTACGCATAAATAGGCGTAGGTTTAACAAATCATTAAGTCAGTAATGAGACTGACTATGCATCGAATACATAGACTTTATTTGCTACGATATTGAATACGTAGGCTTTGTCATCTTCACGGGAATTGACTACGGCAATATGTGTTAGATCGGACTTATTCGATTTAAGGACATGAATAACACCTACTTTGCATAAATAGGCGTAGGTTTAACAAATCATTAAGTCAGTAATGAGACTGACTATGCATCGAATACATAGACTTTATTTGCTACGATATTGAATACGTAGGCTTGGTCAATTGTCACGGGAATTAACTACCCGGCGGCGTGTGTTAGACGCTGATTTATTCCTGATTTAAGGACATGAATAACACCTACTTTGCATAAATAGGCATAGATTTAACAGATCATTAAGTCAGTAATGAGACTGGCTATGTATTGAATACATAGACTTTGTTGTTGTTATCTTCTCATGGGGCGAAGGGGAACCCGTTGTGTCTTCTCTTGGGGCGAAGGCGAACCCATTGTGTCTTCTCTCAGGGCGAAGGTGAACCTGTTGTGTCTTCTCTTGGGGTGAAGGCGAACCCATTGTGTCTTCTCTTGGGGCGAGGCAAACCCGTGGTGTTGAAGGAGAAGAAGATATTTTCTTATATTTCGCTTCAATAGAGAACTCCTCGTTCACGTGAACTGAGAGTCAGAAGAATTCCTGATGCACGTGTACCAGAGAATCTATAAAGAAGCTCAAAGTGGGATCTCCACTTCGAGAATCAAATTGGAGTCGGGCTACGCGGCTTTGACTCAGAAAAGAAAAGGGGGTCTTTTAACTCACGTGAGTAAAAGATAAACTTGGAGAAACCTATCTTACTCAAAAGATCTGGTGACTCAATTTTATCGCCTCTTGGGGCAGAGACGAACCCAGAAAATAAGATAAGATTTTGATATTTGCAGGTGGCCCTAACTGCTGGAAATTTTGGCCAAGTGAGAGTGATGATAAAGGAATTTTGATTTTGGTCCTAACTGTTCAAAGGTTTGACCAAGTGGGAGTTTAGTGAATGTGACTATTCAAAAGTCTGATCATTCAAAATCATAGAAACGGGTTATCCTGAGTATACTAGGGATAGTATTTCTTCAGGAACTTTCCAATGATTGGCATCATTAATTTGTCGCCGTCTTGAGTGATCAGGCGATATGCTCTATTTGAGTAGACTGTGTCAATTACGAATGGTCCTTCCCATTTGGGCTGGAATTTACCTTTCTTTTTAGAATTGAGAATCATTGGTCGTCGGACGGCGAGTACCAAGTCTCCTTCCTTGAAAACCCGATGTCGGACTTTCTTGTTGAAGGCTTTGGAAATTCTGGCCTGGTATAACTCAATTTGTTGTTGAGCTTCCAAGCATTTTTCGTCCAACATCTCAAGCTCTTCAAGACGCTTCTGATGTTGCTCGTCATCTGTCATTCCCGTTGCAAGTGCGACGCGAAGGGATGGGATTTGTATCTCTAGTGGCAGGACGGCTTCACATCCGTATACCAAGGAATACGGGGTGGCCCCGGTCGGTGTCCGGACTGTGGTGTGATACGCCCAAAGAGCCTCGCCGAGCTTATCGTCCCAATCTCGTTTATTGGTCCTTACTAGCTTGGCCAAGATCTTGATGATCATCTTGTTAAAGGCTTCAGCTAAACCATTCGCAGTGGGATTATAAGCTGTAGACGAGACGTCTTGGATCCTGAACTTACTGCAGAATCTGATAAAGGCGTTGCTGATAAATTGGGGGCCGTTGTCATGCACAATTCGTCTCGGAACACCGTATCAATAGATGATGTGGTGTTTGATGAACTTGATGACATTGCCTGCCTTAACTTCTTTGAGCGGAATTGCTTCAGCCTATTTGGAGAAGTAATCGGTGATTGCTAAAATAAAGCGATCACCTTTTGCCGATGGGGGGAAGATAGGTCCTACCACATCCATTCCCCAGGTTTCAAACGGCCAAGAAGTAGCTGACGGATGCAGGTCTTCTGGCGGCTGATGCATATAGTTAGCATGTATTTGACACGCGTGACACCGTCGCTCGTATTCAACTGCGTCTTTGATCATGGACGGTCAGTAATAACCCAATCTTCTCAGTCTATCTCCTAGCTTAGGACCTGGTTGATGTGCGCTGCAGGTACCATCGTGCGCCTCTTTGAGGGCCTCTTCTGCTTCCTCAGTTGAAAGGCATCGGAGTAGCAGCCCGTCGTACGTACGACGATAGAGTGTTTGAGACGCGGTGTTATAGTAAAATCTCGGCGCCCTTCTTTGGACTGATTCCCTTTTCTTCACATCTTTCGGTAAAGCACCGTGTAAGACGTAATCTATGATGGGAAAGCGCCAATCTCGAGGCTCGAGTCTGATTGCAGTGGCATGTGCTTCTTTGATGTCCAAAGCACATTCCGGTATAAAGAGCGTCGTCCTCACGGTGACCGGTATTACGTTTCGGGGTTGCTTAACGAAACCGCTAATATAAGCTAGCGGCGTGCATGCAGGCAGCGGTATATATTCGATGAAGAAACTTTCAAATGATTCCGCCATCTCTACTGCCGCTTCATGATATGGGACCAAATCTAGATTTCTGACTTCATAGTCCCCATGGATTTGCCTGACTATGAGTTGGGAATCCCCAAAAGCTTTCGACCCCCAGCTCTTTGGCGAAATTGAGCCCAATAAGTAGCGCGTTGTATTCAGCCACGTTATTAGAGCACGACTCGGTCAGCGAGTAAGCCCGAGGCATCACATGCTTCTCTGGGGAAACTAAGACAACTCCGACTCCGGCAGAAATCTTAGAATATCCGGGAGCACTTGTCACATTGGTTGCTCGAGAAGCGCCATCAAAATATAATTGCCACACGCTCTCTTGGGAAGTATGGTTGACCTCGTAGGTTTTGTCGGGTAAGTCTTCATAAAGTGTAGCTTTGTCCTTGCTGAGTCAGACTGTTAGAAGATCACAGATTGCCTGTCCTTTCACCGACTTCTGCTGTTTGAAGTGAATGTCGTATTGTGAAAGTAGCATTGCCCACCTCGCTAATCGCCAGTTCAAAGAGGCCGGTTACGTCATAAATAGTCGAATTGGGTTAACATCCGAGATGACATGTATCGTCTGTCCAACCAGATAATGACGCATTTTTTAGACCGCGAATACCAGGGCTAGGTATTCCTTCTCAATATCGGGATATCGAGATTCGACACCCACCATCATCCGGCTCAGATAATAGATTGCCTGTTCGTGACCGTTATCATCATCTTGTGCTAACAATGCACTTAATGAATGGTTGGTCGCTCTGATGTAAATCAAGAACGGCTTCCCTGATTTCGGTGCAACGAGAACAGAAGGATTTGATAGATATGCTTTGATATCTTCAAAAGCCTTTTGATAAGTATCGTCCCATACGAACGAGACGCCTTTTTTGGCGAGCTTGGAGAATGGTTGGCATTTGCCTGCAAGGTTAGAAATGAACCGTCTGATATAAGCCAATTTTCCTTGCAACCCCCTGAGTTCTTTGAGGTTCTTCGGGGTTGTAATTTATTGATCGCCTTCACTTTGTCAGGATCGATATAGATTCCCTTTGATGTGATGACGAAACCAAGGAATTTACCACTGGCCATTCCTAGGAAGGACTTAGTTGGATTCATCTTCAATTAATGACTCCGCATGAGGTCAAACACCGTCTTGAGATCTTTGATGTGATTATTTTTATTGCGGCTTTTCACCACCAAGTCATCGACATAACACTCAACGGTCTTTCGGAGATGATCTTAGAAGATCTTCGGCATCGCTCGTTGATACGTAGCGCCTGCGTTCTTCAAGTCGAAGGGCATGACGGTGTAGCAAAAGATGCCTAGAGGCATCCAAAATGAGGTGTGCTTCTCATCATCAGGATGCATCTTGATTTGATTGTATCCAAAGAATCCGTCCATAAACGACATTCTCTCAAACCCACAAGTGTTGTCTATAATGACATCTGTAATGGGTAGCGAAAAGTCATCCTTCGGGCATGCAAGATTCAGATCCCTGTAATCTATGCAGATTCTGATCGTCGCATTCTTTTTAAGGACCGGGACAATATTTGACACCCAATCTGGATGTTGTTCTTCCCTGATAAAGCCCGCTTCTATAAGCCTTTTCACTTTAGCTACGATCGCTTCTATGATCTGCGGACGAAATCGTCGCTGTTGCTGCTTGACGGGTTTGGCATCTGGCTTGATATTGAGGCGGTGGGTTGCCACATTTGGGTCAAGTCCTGGCATATCTTCGTAGTTCCAAGCGAAAATGTCAATATATTTCCGAACGAGGGCGATCAATTCCTCTTTCTCTTCTGGAGGTAGACTGTCGCTCATGAATATGGGCTTTAGATTAGCTTCGTCACCCATATTGACTTGAACCACTACATCTTCGGTTGGAGGTTCTCTCTGTTCGAAGTTGTGACCATATTGGATGTTTAAATAGAAAGTCCAAGGGTCTTCCCAAGTTGGTGAGTGATCATCTTCTTCGGGTTCTACCAGGCTTATTGTGGTCATATTAGACATTAGTCCTTTGAACAATTCACCGAGACTAACGTCCGAATCCCAGGTTGAAGAATCTGATGAGTTGCCGTGATCATCGATTTGCCAACAGCATTCGTCGGAAGATGAAGAGACATAACCCAGACCTCTCTTGTGTTCATAATAGCGGTCGGGTTTTCCCTTCGGGACGTGAGAAGGTCTAGGTGGAATCCGAACCCCGCGTCCGAAGCAAAGACCTGGTCCGTGCGCGAGATCGTATCCCCATTTCTCCATGTAATAGTGCACTTACGGACTATAGTTGGAAAAATATTTGCAAGGGCCTTCATTGCTATCATCAGATTCCCAACAAGGGTCTTGTGGTGGAGATACTTCCCCTTTCCCAAAGATTGTTTGTTTTGCGTCTTTTGAAGGGAGGATGAAAGTTAACCCAATCGAACTTTGAAGGCATTTCTTCACCTAGCTCGATGATGAGAGTGGTACGTGTGCACCATGATCCCTGTACAGTACCTGCATTATAGTATCAACACTAGGTACATACTCTAAATCGTCATTTATTATATGTTCATCGGCAAGCTGCCAGTTACAACTTCCTCCTGACGATTCAGATCCGTCAAGATCGATTACAAGAGGTTCAATGTCATTAAGTACAAAGTTTCCATCATAATCGAGCGACCTCGGTATCGACTTCATTTATTTGTTCATACCACGGGCGATGGTTCGATGTCAGTTATTGTAGGTACAAAGAGAGTCAGTAAAATAATTTTCTAACCCCTTGAATGGGTGCTTATCCGCGACCACCGTCTTGACCACATTATCAGTATCGACATACTTCAAACACTAATGTAATGTGGATGGGACTATAAGGCTACCATGGATCCAAGGTCGACCCAATAGTAAGTTGTACGAAGTCTCTGCGTCGATGGCATAACACGTGACTTCGGACTTGAGATCTCCGAGCTGGCACTTTATTCAGATTTTACCCAAAGGTCTGGATCCACCGGTATTGAATCCGTAGATGACAGTGCCTGTAGAAGCCAATTTGCTCGCCGGAATTCCGAGATGATACATCAATCGGAGTGGCATGATGCTGACTGCAAACCCAGGATAAACTTGAATTCGGTTGACAGCAACCGAGCCAATGTACCCGGTAAAGTATAAGGTGCCTATCATGCTTCGAATTTCTCACTTGCATATCCTCTCGGGTGAAGGTTATGCAAGGGAATTGCGTCGCCGTCAAGTTGCAGTGCTCGGGCTTTTCAGGCACCTGCTTGATTTGCGTGATGAAAGCTTCCGAGTCAGTCAAAGCTTCCTGTAGAGCTTCTCTGGTTTCCTTGGAGAGACGTAGCAACTCGTAAAGAGTTATCCTCGCTGGGATGTTGGCCAACTGAGCCATGACATCGAAGCGGTACGAGGAGCCTGAACTCCCCGGTTTATCCCTTCCAATCGGACGATTGAATCGGGACTGCCTCGGGGCTTGAACCTCTTGGGGTTGTTTATCCTTTCGCTTGGCCATATCCTCCTTGGCTACTTCCTGCTGCTGTGACTTTTCAGGTTGTGTAGGAGGATTTATCGCCACCCCCAGCTCCTTTAGCGTCTTGGCATTCGGATCGGAAGCTTCGGGATACTTGTAGCTGTATTCGTGCCCACTCCTGGTGGCATAAACTGGTTCTCCTTTCGCCACGAGAGTTTCGTGCTCATTTTCAGACGACGAAAGGGTTGGAACCTTCTCGTCACCCTCCTCCGGAGTTGCTAAAATGTGACCGCACGACTTGTCTTTGCGCCTGGACTTCTGTGCTGAGGAAGACCCGGTCCACTGCTCGTCTTGAAGAAGGTCTGGATAAACCCAAAGTACTTCGCTATTAGGGGCTATATGTGAAACTAACCCCTTCTGACGTTGTCCACGTGGGTCATCGTTGACCATCTTGACTTCCACCTCTGGGACAATCTTCTGCTGGTATAGCATGGGTGGCATGGAACCGAAGTTGATGGCCACCATGTTCGAGCCGACTTTCTTCTCTTTCTTCGGTGTGATGATACCGGCATCAATTAAAGCCTGGATCTTGTCCTTGAGTGTTTGGGTCGAAAGTTGATTTCTTTGTCGTTTCCATTACAAAACTTAAGAAAATTACACTTTGATTTTCAGTTACAAAGAAATTTTAGATAACTCTCTCACAAACTCGAACAAGAGACACTACAAGTGTAGATCTCCTGTTTTTGTGGGACTTTGCCCGTACGGACGCGTAATCCGTGGACCACCGGCGGCGATCGTCGAATCGGCGGGGTTTAGTTAGTGCTTCGCAAAGGAAACAAGAACTTCAAAGAAATATCTTAGCAAGGTAAGATATCTACTCTTCTCAAGAATAAGTCAACGCTTAAACTCGAGGAATCTCGCGTGGATCGTGTTCTTGAACTCAGGAAGCTTGGATTTCGATTTTTCCCTTCGATGGCCAACCCCGCCCAAGTGGACGAGGAGGGTATTTATAGTCTTTGGGAAGCGTGCCCTCTTGAAACACAAGTGTCATAAGTGCGTGAAATTTGTAGTAGCGCAACAGCCGCTCATGCTGCTGCGCCGCCTCGCTAACGCAGGTAGGTACGCCGCTAGCGGCGAGGGCAGAGGGTCGCCTAGCTACAGGCGATGGTCAGTCACGAAGCCGGCAATATCGCCCCTTCACCGCCAGAACGGTTTCCCGCTTTTTAGGCATGATTAAATACCTAGAATTACGCCTAGTGGGCGATCTTCGCGGTAACCGCCATTAACGGTTCAACGCTTCCGCTGATAAAGTCAAGTGGGCCCCACCAGATTGATTTAGACCCTTCAAGAGCTCATTTTAAGTATTACGGGTGTCTCGTATTTGGCGAGACACATCAAAGTGTCTCGCTAGTCGCGAGACACATCAAGGTGTCTCGCTAGTGGCGAGACACATCAAAGTGTCTCGCTAGTGGCGAGGCACACACGAAGTGTCTCGCTTCGTGGCGAGACACATCAAAGTGTCTCGCTAGTGGCGAGACACATCAAGGTGTCTCGCTTCGTGGCGAGACACATCAAGGTGTCTCGCCGCGGGCGAGACACATCAAAGTGTCTCGCTAGTCGCGAGACACATCAAGGTGTCTCGCCGCGGGCGAGACACATCAAAGTGTCTCGCTAGTGGCGAGACACATCAAAGTGT
Organism: Asparagus setaceus; assembly: GCA_012295165.1. Classification (NCBI taxonomy): domain Eukaryota; kingdom Viridiplantae; phylum Streptophyta; class Magnoliopsida; order Asparagales; family Asparagaceae; genus Asparagus; species Asparagus setaceus. Next base: position 56,585,300 of record CM022706.1, on the reverse strand, counting down.
CTCGCTAGTGGCGAGGCACACATAAGTGTCTCGCGATCAGAAGCGACACAATCTTCCCTCAGATTGGGCTTCTTGAGATTTCGACGATGTTGTCCTTCGATCTTCTCATGATTTAGTCATATTTGAGGTTCTTCAGCAATTTTTGATGCCTACATTGAGCACGAAGCAACTCTTGGTCAGATGATGGACCCTCCTGTGATATGCACAATACTTGGGGTCCGAGATCTTGTTAGCCTCCTCCTGGTTTGTGATCGGAGGTAACTTGATCTTGTTGTTATCCAAGAGGTACTTGAAGATGACTGGCACTTCATCTTCCTTAAAAGTGTACGTTCTCTGGAATCTTACATCCGGAGCCTTCTGTGACTCCTGAGGCTTTTATTGAAACCTCAACTGTGGTTGCTGCTGCTGTGGCGATTGTTAATGTTCTTTGCTAGAATGTCGATTAGCATGCGGCGATCCTTTGGCGCCTTTCTTTGCCACGGGGCACGAAATTTGACTTTGAGGGAGCCGTTGTTGATTCACCTCTCTCATTCTTCTTTCTCTTAAGGAATCACTCAGCTTGTTCTCCACGGAGTTTCAAGTCTTTCCACGTGGTCGGTGCTATGACCCCCATGGCCTCCAGCAAATCCAGAGAAAGGTTGTTGTGGCATGTCTGCAGTATGAACTCCTCGGTGACTGGATCCCTGCAGTTCATAGCTTTGTTGCGGAAGCGCTTGACGAAGGCGTCGATTGTCTCTCTGTTCTTCTGCTTCTCATCCAAGAGAGTCCCAATGGAAACTTCGGTGTCATCATCGAAGAAGTTGTTGAGAAAGGAACTCTCCATGTCATCCTAGCAGTTGAGGCTTCCAGCCTTGAGTCTTCGATACCAATCGAAGGCAGCCCCGCGAAGGGTACCTACGAATGATCAAACCATCAAAGGCTCGTTTCCTGAGATCACCCCCAAGTGAGACTTGAAGTAGATCAAGTGTTGCATGAGTGAACCCCTTCCATCAAATGGCGTGAAGTTAATTAAGTTGAACTTCGGTGGGTATGGAATTGAATCCCAATCTCTCGGATATGGACATGGGATACCAGTCTTCTTGATTTCTTGAGCGGATATCAGAGCATTGATCTTGCCTTCAAGCTCCTTTATTTTTTCGCCTTCACCCTCGCCTTGCTTCGGATGATTAATCAGATTACTTCCAGTAGGAGGGGTTGGGCCATCTCCACTTTGAGTCTCTGATGCATTTTTCTTTAGAGGTTGTTCGGCGATGATTTCTTCATCTACTTCTGTATCGCTATCTCCTATATTATGGGTAACATGGCGACTGGACCCACTTTGTTGGCTGGACTTGGGTATTGCAGTTTTCTAACTTTGCAATTCCCTCATCTGCTTCATGGCTAACTCCATCTCCGTCTTCATCTCGGCCCTAAGCTCTTCTCTCTGTTTAGCTAAGGCTTCTTGAAGCATTTGGGCTAAGGTCTCAGGAGTAATGGTATAAGCCTCTCTAGCTTGATGACCCAAGCTTGATATCGTGTCATCGGATGCCACTGCTGAGCAAGCTTCGGAAGTCTCATCTTCCGATGAATCTCCTTCATGCATCCTTCTATAGTCTATGTGTCTCGTAGCCCGCAATTACAATCGAGACATCCTCTGGGAAACCCGGGTGCTGACTCTTCCTGCGGGAGTGAAGTCAGGGTCCGCATCTGTTGTTGGCCCTTTTCCTTTGTTCACCATATTAATGGTGACTTCGGGGAGTTCGTTTTGTTGAATGGCGAATTTCCTTCTTCTTCGGAAGCGTCTTGACTTCGGCTCCGAATCTTCCGTTGCTGGCAGGGGAAAGCCTCTCGAATACTGAAGCTCTTTGTGAATGAGCGTTCGACTCAGAGCAGGCACATCCTGATAGCAACGTCTTGATCAATTGCGCACACGAGCAAGAATAATTTATTTCGTCAATTGTCCTTTTTCGTGTGTTGCCACCCCTAGCCTGATGACGCGGTTGGTGTGGTTTGTCACAGGTAGCATGTCCACCCCCAAGTGTAACGTTGCCTCTTACTGGAGGACACATCTTCTTTTGGGGGCGTCGGCTGTTTGTCCTGGAAGACAGCTTCAGTCGTTTGGCCTCGTCATCTGAAGTTGTCTCTGCATGAATCACCAGCGTCTGGTCATCTTTTGTGACTTTTCGAGTCACACGCTTCACTTTGTTCCTTTCAGCAGACTCGCGGACCCCCTTAGGGATGCTCAAACGAGATGCAACAGGAACTCTTGAGGCTTGAGATGTCCCCGGTTGATTGGAACGCTTCTGAATATCAGTTGGAGTCTGGGTACAACCCCCAGTCCGTTGTTGTGTATGGACTGGGTGACCCAAACGTTCCGTCACCGATGCCTTGACTTTGCTTCTTGGCTGTGGACCAAGGCGACTAAACACTGAGGTTGAAGGATCAGCTGTTGGTACATCAACAAGAGAAGTGGGCAGAAGAGGTGGACGAGAACCTCCTTGGCCGAGACAGTTGGGAGTGTCTCGGTCATGGGGTCTTTGGGCGCGACAGCTTTACTATCAGCGGTAGCGGCGGTTTATCTTGTCTCCGGGTCTTTGTGAGGCGATTCGATCGTCGCGTGCATATTTCGGGCTCCAGACTTGGCAATTTTGAGTCGATCCCCTGGTTGATTTCGACTCTTGCGCCTTGCGAATAATGGCACATGCACGAGCGACACGCACGCGACGCTTTTGGGCACGCTCTTTCTTCGTCAAATGAGTTCTCTTGATGAGGACCCATTCTTCCTTGGCAGGAGTGCTGACGGGTTGAGACTGAGGCGCTGTAGTTTGTTGACGCCTCTGATCACGTGAGTTCGTGTGATAGTGAACTCCGTCCGTTGACTCCATGGCCCTGGCAAATTAACGGGCTAACTTCTGACGCTGTCTCTGACGAGCCCTCTTCGTCAGAGCGGTGGAGACTTTGTAAGATAACTCCTTCTGAATAGAGCCACCATGAACAGAGCTCCCGGCTTTGAGATTTGCCGGGGTGTTGTTGCGAGGGGAAACTGCCTCCGTCGTGAGCGGATGAGATTTGTTGCGCACCACGACAAAACAGACCTCTCTCCTTGGAGATGAGATCCTCCGTTGCTTGCGGGGCGAGGAGGACTTCGATGATGAGGAGGAGAGATACTCTTCGAACTTTGCTTGGTCGAAGACGTAATCCAACCCATCGACCATGAGGTCGGCTTGATCGCTGCAAGGCTGCGACACGATAGCCTCAACGTTGAGACTATTGGCTCCCACTGTGGTGGCCATCGTATTTACGCCGAAAGCTGGGTTCTTTGCAGTTTCCATTACAAAACGTTTTGAAGATGAAAGCAAATGAAAGATTACACGTGTAACTCTCGATTACAAAGAAAATTGTCACGCTCTCTTACAAACTCGAACAGAAGACGCTACACGCCAGATCTCCCCGCTATGCGGGTTTTGCTCGTGTCGGACGCCGTCCGTGGACCACCGAGCAACGATCGTCGGATTGACGCAGTTAGGTTGATGCTTCGCCAAGGAAATAAGAACTTAAGCAAATATCTTAGCAAGATAAGATATCTACTCTTCCCAAGAATAAGTCTAAGCTTAAACTCGAGGGATCTCCATGTAGATGATGTTCTTGAACTCTTGAAGCTTGAAATCTCCTCCTCAAATCTCTACCTCAAGGTCTGGGATGTTCAAAAGCTCTATTCTCAGATTTCTGATGCTTTTTCAATCTCTAAAAATCTGATCCCCCACCCAAGTGGACGTAGGGGGTATTTATAGCCTTTGGGAGGTGTCACCACTGAAAAGAACACAAGTCGTCAAGTGTCTAAATCCCGTAGTGGGCGCGACAGTGTTGGTATTTAGCATCCAATTGTCACGCAAGGCGGCTCCAGCGGTGTTATTTGTTCGCATCCAATTGTCACGCAAGGCGGCTCCAGCGGTGTTGGTATGGTGAAGGAGATGTCTCCCCGCCGCTGTACGCCTTCCTCCTTTTAGGCACGATTAAATGCCCTAATTTCACGCTTAGTGGGCGTATTTTCAGCGTGTAACCGTCCACTAACATGGCTGAACGTCTCTTTACGTTGAAAAAGTCAAGTGGGCCCCACGAGCATCAATAGAACACTTCAAGAGCACACTTCAAACGCCATTTGGTGTCTCGCCTTTGGCGCGGCACTAGAAAGTGTCTCGCCAATAGAGAGACACAACGAGGTGTCGCGCCAATGGCGTGACACAAGAAAGTGTCTCGCCAATGGCGAGACACAACAAGGTGTCGCACCAATGGCGAGACACAAAAGGTGTCTCGGGTATTGGTTTCACCCTGTGGTTGACTTCCTTAGATCTTGACGACGTCGTTCTTCGATCTTCTCATGATTAAGTCATATTTGGGGTTCTTCAGCAATTTTCGATGCCTACACTTATCTGCTATTAATTGGGGATTAGGATTTGGTAAAAAACATCATAACAGTAATAATCTCCATTTGGAGAGGAGGATTACTCTTAATTGCGAAGACATTCCAAAATTATAAACATTATTTGCAATTAATTAAAATAAATTTTCTCCACCTTTTAAATATTATTTTCTTCTTCTTTGTTGATGGAGATGAAGATAAAGATTTACTTTTGAGGGGCCACCCCCTTACAATGTAAGTTTTATTTTCTCTTTTATTTTCTTGGTTTAGAAATTCAAGTTTTAGGATTTTATTTTCTCTTTATTTTTATATTGGTAGAGTAGATTTATTTCATGTCTTATAGCTTAGATTTACTTTCATGCTCTTTTATTTTTGTTGTTTATTTTATGCTTTGTAGAATTTATTTTCTTGTATTTTTCTTTTGTAGTATAGATTTACTTTTATACTCTTTTTAATTTTGTTAGTAAGATTTCCATTATGCTCATAGTATATATTTTTATTTTCTTGTTATTATTTTTGTAGTTAGTTTTTATTTTTATTCCCTTTTGTTATGCTTTCTAGCCTAGATTCTATTTTTTATTTTTATTTTCCGAAATGCATAAGTAAATCTTGTAGAAATTCTAGAATTGTATGAAACTAGTTTGATTTCTTTTATGATTGGTAGATTGCTCTATTGTGCTCAAATGATCATGCTTAGGATAATCAACTAGAGAACTAATTGGTAGAAGAAGAATTTGATAATCTATGCTTATCTTGAGTGGTTTGATAGGTTATGCTTATAAATTCTAGAATTACTATCTAGTTGCTTATTCTTTTCATGAATGATGATTTTTGCTTTGATGATAATTTGATAGGTTATGCTTTCCTTACGTGGTTTGATAGTCTATGCTTAATAAATCTAAAATAAAATGTGATAAAAGAGAGTAGTTCATAAATCCTAAATGAAATCAACTAGTGGATTCAATTATAGATTCCTATCTTCTCTCTTGATTTCTTTCATAGTTAGTATTTATTTCCTTTTATTTGTCCACTCTCTTTCTCCCCTCTTGTTCTAGTTTTCTTTTATTTATAAATAATCACACAAATCTCTACATCACTTTCACATTTTCACTCCTAATTGTCTACACACAACTCTAAGATTCAATTTAGAATTTTTCCTACACACTTTCCTCGTGGGATCGACATTGTAACTATACTATAACTTGATTGTGCACTTACAATCTTGACACTATTTCCACAACACATCACTTGGCTTCCACTGCAGTCAAACTAACAGTTCTATGCTCATACATCGATCGGGTTCTCAAATTCTCATACCCTTATTATATGTTGATGATATCATCCTTACTGGTAACTCCTCATCCTCATTATATTGCCTTATTCGTGTGTTGTTGTCACAATTTGCTATGAAAGTCCTTGGAGACATACGTTATTTCTGGGTGTTCAGGTTAAAAGGACATCTGAGCATCTTTTCTTGTCTTAACATAAATACATTCATGATCTCCTCCATAAGTTTCATCTCCATACATTAAATCCTATTCGTACACCCATTGTGTCTAAAACCTCATTATCCATTAGTGATGGAGAATTATCGGTAGATGCATCTGAATATCGAAGTATGGTAGGTGCTTTACAATATCTTACATGAATGAGCCCTGATATTGCCTTTGCGGTTCATGTTGTTTCACAATTTATGCATGCCCATCCTACTACTCATCTACATGCTGTCAAAAGGATTTATAGGTACTTACAGGGAACACAAGATCATGACCTACATCTTCACAAATCACGTGGGTCCTCTATTATTGTTGCCTTTTCAGATGCCGATTGGGTTGGTTGTCCAGATAGTTCTAGATTCACTACTGGTTATGTGATATTTTTGGGAAACAATATGATTTCTTGGCGTCGAAGAAGCAACCGACATTGTCTAAGTCCTCCACTGAAGCTGAATATTGTGCGTTGGTGTACACTGTGACTAAGATGATTTGGATATGTTCCCTATTAGCTGAGCTAGGTTTGATCATAAAACAACTGACAAAGCTGTTGTGTGACAACATCAGTGCTACTTACATCACAACTAATCCAGTCCTTCATGAGCGTAGCAAGCACATTAAAGTTGATTATCACTTTGTTCGAGAGATTGTCGCTCATGGAGATTTGGTTGTTTGTTATGTTCCTATAGCAGCGGCTTGTAGATATTTTTACCAAATATTTTTTAGAGTTAAAGTCCAATATGTCAGTTAGACCTCCCTTCCAGATTTTGGGGGGGGGAGAGGAGCATATGAGGGGTCAATCTGTAATATTTGTAATGTGAGGGACTATTATGTATATTTCATGTATCTATATATCTAGAATACAGGGGCTCATCTAAGGGGATCGACCCAGTTTTCCTCTAAGGGGCTGTTTGTTTGCAAAAAAGATAGGAGGAAATGCAAGAAATGAGGACATTTCTCCCCCATTTTGATTTCCTTGCTTTGGTTGAGAGAAGAAAATAAAGAAATGTATTATATGTGAGCCCCACCCACGCTGACCTTAATAGCCAGATACCCAAAGAAGAAAAACTCATTTCCTCCCAAAAAGTTGTGAAATGGGCTTTAAAATAGTAAATGTGGACCCCACCTTGTACTAAAGCTATTTCTTTGATTTTATTTTAGCTTTTTAGGGAAATAACCAAACAGGCCCTAAACATCCTCAAGGAGGAAGCATGAGGAGAAGAGGAAGAAGATAAATGGTATTTTATGGATGAAAGAAAAATATGAGTTGAGAAGAGACTTATGACATGAAAGTGTGAGTTGCAATTTCAGGGTACTTTCATCCAGCCATATGAAAATTTGTGGTTTACACTTTAGAAGGGTTTTTTTTATTTATAAAATCTTAAAGTTAATGGGATTTTTAATATATATAACCCCAAAAATTAGGTGGGTTTTCAGATATTTTGAAAGTTATTGGGGTTATCTGGTAATCGTCCAAAGTTAAGCGTGGTTTTCTGATATTTAGCCTATATTTAAAATAAAAAAAAAAGGAGAAAAAGGGGGAAAATTCATCCTACCAGCCTTGAAGTAACCCTCCACCTGAAGAAAAAGACGATTCTTTCTTACTTTCAACTTTGATATTGGAAACTTATTAAAATCCCCCATGCATTTTCCAACAATAACTCAAATTCCAAAACCGAAACGATCCAACAAAAGGAGAGGAAACGGCAAGGATCCTCCTCCCATCACCGCCTGCTGCTTATTATTACATGAAGAGGTGGCTCTCAAAGCTCCTTCATAAAATCCTCAGAAGATCGAAATCAACCCACACTCAGCCCGATCCCGAGGTGACCCACTTCTCAATTTCTCTTATTTCCGTTGCCCATTTCGAATTTTCTAATATTTTCCTGATTTTATTGTCTTTTAATAGAAAATTAGAGATCCCATGGCTGACCCGCAAAGCAGCAGTATTGGTAACGATAAAGATGAGGTACAGTGGCTTTTGTTATGGGTTTGTTGATGGGTTCTCAGCTAATTTGCTTGTGGAACTGATTTTACTTGATTAATGTGTTTAATTTACTGTTTATTTTTCTTGTTTGATTGAGTCATTTGAGATACAACCCATTTACTGGTAAAATGTAGCATTAGGAAATTATTGATTGAATGCCGGTCAAGAGATTGCGGAGTGTTGTCATACAATGCGTTATATTCTAAATCAAATTAATCCTGAGAAGTTTTCTATTCTTCTGTGCACGAGTTAGCTGTGTATTGATGCTGCAACGAGTTCCGGTGCATCTAGAAAAGATCATTTCTTTTGCTCCTATTAATGTCATAATTCTCGAGTAAGCTAGTCCGGATGCAACTTCACATGCCACTTCAAACATTTTTGGCCTTTAGCTAATCACTTAAATTTCTACCATTAACATCTAATCTATTTGGATTATAGTTGTCCATGGAGAATATTCAGTTGATGGAAGATTCCTGAGAAAGGTAAATTTGTTGACACCTTTGCACAACATTTTCATAACAATCAACCCGATAATAAGTCTAGATTCCACTAATATTTTCTTTTTTCTTCTGTCTTCTTTTTTACGGTCACGGCTAGCTCTACTATTTTCTTTTCGAACCCTTCTAAGTGGCTTTAGTTCCTCATTATTCATGCAACAACTAGGTTCTGCTTCTTATGAAAAACCCTCGTTAATTTATGCTCTGTAAGTGAAACACAATCTTCTTCTAGTTTTTAGAACATGTTGGCTAGAGTTAGTTGTACATTTCAACTTTTCAAGACTTCGATATCCTTGTTATTTTTTGTTATTGTACATTGAGTTAATACCAAAACTATGTAGACTGTTCAGTCTGAATCCTTTAAAACATTTCTGACTATAGTATTTTCTTTCAGATGTCACCAGTGGTTGATTTGCATACTAAATCCACTATGAACATCATTGAGAACCATGACTTCTCTAAAGGCCTAGATTCTTGGTATCCAAATTGCTGTAATGCATATGTGGCGTCAGAAGAATCTGGTTTGCTTAGTGGAATTACTGCAAATTCAGGAGTGAGCTATGCAGTTATGACATCCCGAACTGAATGCTGGCAAGGTTTGGAACAGGACATCACAGGAAAAGTTACAGTTGGCACTTCATATAACGTCTCAGCCTATGTCAGAATTTGTGGGAGTCTTCAGGGACCGACAGATGTCCAAGCAACTCTGAAATTAGAGTATCCTAATTCTGTTACTAACTATTTGTCTATAGGAAGGTAAACTTGGAAATATTCTGATTGTTTTTGGATTGGGTTATTTACATTTTAGTCCCTCAAATCTTCAACAATTCCATATAACTAGTCCTTCAAATCTTTGAAATTGTTCATATATCCCTCAAATCCTAAGGGGTCTTGCAGTTTGGTCCCTCAATGACCAAAATACCCCTCAACTTAAGTTTCACACAGAACCCCTCTATATTAAAAAACATTAGCTTAGGTATTTTGGTCACTGGGGGATTAAATTATACGACCCCTTAGGATTTGAGGGACATATGAACAATTTCAAAATTTCAGGGAACTAGTATGGAGTTATTGAAGATTTGAGGGACTGAAATCTATCTAATCCTTTTGGATTTTGTTTGGTTTTTGAGTTTCACTTATAAGAACTTGCTTTTGCAGAATCCCTGTCAATAGTAATCGTTGGGAGAAACTGGAAGGGTCCTTCTCTTTGACAAACATGCCCAATCGAGTTGTATTCTTTCTGGAGGGGCCTCCTCCAGGTGTGGACCTGCTCATTGATTCCGTGATTATCTCCTGTTCCAGCGTTGAGCAGTTTGAGGTATGGACTTGTTGTTTTCTTCTCTTGTGTCTTACAATCTTAGTTCTCTTCCACATTATTTCATTAGCATTCCGTTTTCTTGGCGTGCATCTTTTGGTTTTCTATGAGATTGGATACTTCTTTCCTTGGGTCCACTAGTAAAGTGTTAAAGAGTTGCAACATGCTTTGTTGAATAAGAATTCAATCCTTAACAGTATGTAAGGTTGGGTATATATTTTATTGCTGGAGTAGTAGTACGTCTACCTTCTCAAAAACACATAAACAAGTTCTCAAAAAGGAGTAAGGGTGGCCTGCAAATTCCATGAAGTAATTTATAAAATGCAGCACTCTGAGAAATCTCGTAAAGCAGGTGGTCTTCTGTTGTAAAGCCAGCAACTCCACCGAGTGCATCAGATATGCTCTGTGTTGCATGGGTACTCCTATTAGAAGCTGTACCCGTGTCGTACCCGTACCCAACATTGGAACTCGAGTGGACACTCCTTGGATATATGCATACACTTATTAAAAAATATACTCAATTATACATGTTTTCATTTAAAGCACTCGTCATATACTTTTTGGATGTATATCCTACACTTCACATACACTTCTTGAGACTCGTTGGACATAGGTCAGATTTGTTTCAGCCATCATCCATTTCATAATTATTATTTTAAAGGTCTTTTGGATATCAGGTTGAAAATTACCAATTTTCTAATATTAATTAATATATAGATCAATATAAGAAAATAAATAAGTTGTTTCACATCCAATATTTTAAAAAGCCTCAGCCTAGACCGCCTAGGCCCAGGTGGTTCCTAGGCAACCCGCCTAGCCCCTAGGCGGTACCTAGGTTGCACACCTAGATTTCGGGAGCATCTAGGGGAACGTGGGCTACTTATGTAGACTGCATTCTTTAGCCATTGATCATGATTTCCTCCGTTGCAGCTTCCACATCCTTCAACCTCCTCCAAACCCCTCCAGCCTCTAACTATGAACACCTCCACCTCTGACCTTCAGCAAAATGTCCTCCCTCACCCCTTAAACGAAGAGAAATCAGCCTAGCGTCAGTGTGGCACCTAAATTTTCTATAATATTGGCATTTACTATCAATTATTGTTATTAAAAAATAAAAAAATGGAAAACCCCATTGGCCCCGCCTAGGCTCTAGGCGTCGGGTCCAACGCTTAGGCCGCCTAGCGCTTTCTGTAACCTTGCTCGCATCATGCGAATGAAAAAAATATTGATCTGTTGTAAATTATTATTATATGTATGTATGTACATATGTATGTATGTGTAGTCGTGTCCTTGTACCCTAACATTCACAGATTGCCATGTCTTGTACTCGTACCGACACCTGTATCCGTAACCGTGTAACTTAGGATGTGATGATGAATCATTCAGGCCATGTTTGGATACCATGGTGTTTTTCTTGTTTTTTTTTTCTAGAAAAACACCATGGTGTTTATATTTTTCTTAAAAGCCGTTTTGAAAACAACGTTGCGAGTTTTTGGGTCTAACACTAGCTTAACTTTGTATAACACAATACCAACCTACCAGCTTCCATCCGACACCGCCCCACCATTTGCGGCTGCCCTTGCCACAGCAATTGCCGGCGACCACCTTCACCGGCGACTGTTGCTGCTGATGTCGTGATGAAACAAAAAAGGAAAAAGGAAATAATGATGATAAAAATTCAACAAATGTTAATTACTTTAAAGATGAAATATGAACAGTTTGCTTCCTTCACCATAAGAGGAATTAGAGAATTTTTTTTAAAAAAAATAGAGAAGAGTTAGAGAAAATGGGGGAAAGATTCAAAATTAATAATCACTATCCCATAAAATAATTTGTCAAGTTTAGGGCAAAAATAGAGAGAAATTAAGAATTAGGGCAAAATAAAATTGGCACAAATTAGGGAAGAAATCAATTCCAACTATAAAAACATACAAATTAGGTTAAATTATACAATGTTGAAAGGAGAAAGGCGAACTTTTGCGGTGATCTGAAGGTGATGGTGGCCTGAGGCAGAGACTAGCGCGGTGATGAATTCCGGCGTGGTGGAGATGGCTTGCGGTGGCAGCAGCCGGAGTGAAGGCGGAGTTCTCTCTCTTGGGGAGTTGCTAGTTCTAGGTGGGAAACAGAAACGCTTGACTTAAAACACCTTTTTGGTGTTTTGAGGAAAACGTTTTTGTCGGGCTGGATCATGTTGTAAGCCCTGCTTTGATTCCCAAACAGATTTGTATTAGTTTTTGGCCCAAGAAAAACGGAAACAGGCAAAACGCCACGATTCCCAAACGTGCTCTCAGTTGTTTTATTCAGCTGTGCATTTTAAGGCTTCACTATCCTTGTTACTGTCCATTGAGTTAATAATAGAACTATATAGACTGTTCATCCTGAATCTTTTCAAATATTTCTGACTATGAATATTTTCTATAGAGATCACCAGTGGTTGATTTGCATGCCACTTCTGCTACCAACATCATTGAGAACCATGACTTCTCTAAAGGGCTGCAGTCTTGGTATCCAAATTGTTGTCAGGCATATGTAGCTTCAGGAGAATACGGATTTCTTAAAGGCACTGCTGCAAATTCCGGATCGAGCTATGCTGTTGTGACAAAACGAACTGAATGCTGGCAAGGTTTGGAACAGGAAATCACGGGAAAAGTTAAAGTTGGCACTTCATATAATGTCTCAGCCTATGTTGGAATTTGTGGGAGTCTTCAGGGACTGACAGAAGTCCAAGCGACGGTGAAATTAGAGTATCCCAATTCTGATACTAACTATTTGTCTGTAGGAAGGTAAACTCAGAAATATTCTGATTGTCTTTGGATTTTGTTTGGTTTTGGAATTTTACTTAGAAGAATTTTGCTTTTACAGAATCCCTGTCAATTGTAATTGTTGGGAGAAACTGGAAGGGTCTTTTTCTTTGATGAACATGCCCAATCGAGTTGTATTCTACCTTGAGGGACCTCCTCCAGGTGTGGACCTGCTCATTGATTCTGTGATTATATCTTGTTCATGCTTCGAGCAGTTTAAGGTATGGATTTGTTGTTTTCTCCTCTTCTGTCTTACAGGATTAATTCTCTTCCACATTATTTCATTAGCATCTTGGCGTGCATCTTCTGGTTTTCTCTTATATTGTATACTTTTTTCCTTGGATCCACTAGAAAAGTGTTAAACAATGAAAACTTTTTTGTTAAATAAGATTAATAAGTATGGTAGGTTATTATATAGTTATGGCTGAGCTGTAGGTCTATACTACCTTCTCAAAACACCAAAATAGCACTCCAAGAATAGTATGGGAGGTTTGAAGATTCAATAAAGTAATTATAAAACACGACATATACTATAAAGCCAGCAAATCCACTGAGTACATCGGATAAGCAGATGAATCATTCAGTTATTTTATTCAGATGTACATTTTAAGGCTTCACTATCCTGGTTATTCTGCCTCACTGTCCATTGAGTTAATAATAGAACTATATTCACTCTGAAATTTTTGCACCACAACAGACTAATAGAAGAATTTGACCATTTCAATCGCGCTGCTATCAGGGGCGAATCTACCTTGAAGGAAGTGGTGTCACGTGACACCACTTTCCTCCGAGGTGTTCCATATGTATTAAGGACCCTAAATGATACATAGCAAATGATGATTGTGTTGTTCAGGGGCGGAGAGGGTCCAACAAACAAGAGCAGGAGAGATTTGGAGAGACTTGCGAAGAAGACGAGAGGCAGATGTTTCTAAGGTTGGATCTTTGGCATGAAGAAGATGAAGGAAGACAATGGCCCTGTTTTCTTAAACGAAGTGGATGGAGGTGATGAACCGTTGAGTTTTTTTGTCCTTTTGCTGAAAAGTTTGGACAACATATCAGAAGGTCACGTGGGTATAGTCTTCCAAAGGGTTTAGATTTTTGAGATTATTCTATTCTAATTGCGTTTAGATTGAGAACAAATAAAAAAAACTAGGGTTTTAACTGGGATAATAAACTATCAGGAGCTTTAATAAACAAACAAAGAAATAACGATACAGGTTATGGGTTAGATCAGGCGAACTGTAATAAATTTGGACTCCTTTGGCCCTACTACGACTTAAGTTTCAACTAATCTTATTAATCATATCTTCACAAACTTTATACTCAAATCAAACTCTAAAATCATAAGAAATAAAATTTAGATATAAAATTTGAACTTTTAATAAGCCTATGTACTATTATTCATGTCAGATAAAGGCGCTGAAATTGTCGTGCATCCCTATGGTTGAAATTACTAAAATGCAACCCACGTTTCAAGCAAATAGAAATGAAATATAACCGGAACTTGGGGAAGATGTATTTCATAGTGTTACTAATATATAATTATGTCTTTTTTTCGAAGTACGAAAACTTGTTGGGGTTAGTTGTGAACTTTTTAATTATTAATTATGTGGTGACACCACTTAACAAAAATCCTAGATCTGCCACTGGCTGCTATAGAATTGGTATATAAGTTGAGCTCGTCACCTCAGAAGAATAAAGTGACGAAAAGAACATTGCCATTTATTTTCTTAAAGAGCGCATCTTGAATTTCACTGTTCCCTTGAAGAATCTATATTTTAATTGTTTTTCCCTTGATAAATCTATAAGCACATTCCTAAAGATATTTAGATTCAGATTATAACATCTTCTGCCTTATCTGTTCATTAAATTATTGCTCTCTTGTTTTACTTTTGGGGGGTTACTAAAGTCAGAAATATGTTTTGTCACTTGAAAGGAAAGTGAAGGATTTATTGATGGCAATGTAAACATCATATTAAACCCTTGCTTCGAGGATGGTGTAAATAATTGGTCGGCCAGAGGGTGCAAGATTTTTGTACATAACTCATTGGGAGATGGGAAAATAACTCCATTATATGGAAGGTTTTTTGCTTCTGCTACTGACCGCAAACAAAGCTGGAACGGTATCCAGCAGGATATCAGTGGTAAGGTGAAGAGGAAGCTTGCATATGAAGTCACTGCAGTGGTTCGAATATTTGGGAATGCTAGTGCTAATGTTAGAGCTACTTTGTGGGTGCAATCTCCAAATGGCCGTGAGCAATACATAGGCATTGCCAGGTGAGCTTTTACTTAAATCTTCAATGCATATCCGCTCTTCATTTACAAAAGGTTTAATTGTGGATAGAAACCCTGTACTATCGCCCATTTGTGGATAGACGCCCTGTAATTTTATCGTTGGAGGTAGACCCTCTGAGTAAACTTTTTTGACTCTTTGACCCCGAGATATTTTTTTTTGGACAAATAAACCCGAGGGTAAAATAATCAAAAACATTTCACTCAGAGTTATACCTGCAATTGGAAGATAGTACAAGGGGTCTATCCACACCAATAGAACTAGAGGGGGTCTGTCCGCAATTGGGCGATAGTACAGGGGGTCTATCTGCAATTAACCCTTTAGACACACTCTCCCTCAGCTTGTGGGTGTATTGGGCTGTGATTATATTTGTGTTTTTTCCCCACATATTGCAATTAACCTAAGTTACTAGATAATAGGACTAAAGCTTATTAACTGTGGCCTTTTTTTTGTTATCACCATTATTATTAAAAGTTTCTGGACATTTTGCTACACAACAGTTTGCAGGCATCAGGTAAGGAGTGGGTGAGATTGCAGGGGAAGTTCCTATTGAATGGTGTTGCCTCAAAAGCTGTGATCTATCTAGAAGGGCCGCCAATGGGTACTGATATCCTGGTTAATAGTTTAGTAGTAAAACGTGCCAAGAAACTTCTTCGGTCGTCTTCACCTGATATCGAGGTCAGTTGATCATATAGAGAATTCAAAGGGAATTAACTATTGTATGGTAATTTATGTTTGTTTTACAAAATTACAATACAGCTTGATAAATTTCACATCTACACATGTGCTCTTTAATTTTTACCTATGGTTATGATGTCTAATTAGATTTGTAGGTAATGGAAAGCCTTACACTCAAAAGAGCAAACGATCGTGAAGGTTATGTTTAAACTTTGTGATATTGAAAGTTGGTAGAAAAACAATTCAAAGTTTGTGCCTCTGAATTCACTAAACCTTGAAGCAATGGTTTGACTTTGACAAGTGGTTGCTTTGATGCAATATTTTTTTTTTTAGATCTACTCTGCGTAGTAAGAAATCCATCAACTATAATGTAGTTAAAATTGTTGGCTCCATGCAATCACATCTACAAATCTAAATGAAATAGCACACACTACTCTTCCTTTATGTGGTAGCTGTGTTCAGTGTTTTAAATGCCGGCCGACGTGTCCGACATGTCGGCCGACATGTCGGTTTGAGGGCTCGAGCGACACGACTTGGGCTTTGAAAAATCGGCCGATATGGTCTTTTTTTTCCTGCTATTTTTTTCTAACCGGGTTTGGGTTTAGTGCTGAAAACCCAAAACTGTTTCACTTTTGACCTATTCTGAGATATATGAACCCGATAGCAAAAAAAAAAAAAAAAAGGGCAAAATGACCGATGTTCGTCTCTCTCTCTCGTCCTTGTCGCTGTAGGTTCGGAACCATCACCGCCTCGTCCTCTCTCTCTCTCTCTCTCCCTTACGAGGTTGCGACTTTCGGAACCATCGCCGCCTCTTCCTCTCTCTCTTCCCTTCAATGTCGAAACCCAACGACGACTTCAAGCTTCCCTCTGGTGACTGGTGAGTCTTCTTCTATCTCTTTCTCTCTCTCATTCTCTCTCTCTCTCTGAGTCTATCTCTCTCTCAATCTTTTTGTCTCTCTCTCAGTCTCTCTTTCTCTCTCTGAGTCTCTCTCTCAATCTCTTTGTCTCTTTCTCAATCTATATCTCTCTCCCTCTGGTGAATGGTTTCAAGATGCAATCGAGAATCAAATTTCTACAATCGGTTAGTGACCCTAAACATCATATATTATTTACTTTGTTATATGTTTAGACTATAGAATTTATAAAGTATGCTTAAATTGAATTTAAGAATGTTTAGATTGCATTTAGGACATGATATTATACATAGGCGCACCACCCGATATGGCAATCCGATATTTAGTCCATGTCCCCCGATATATCCCCGATTTCCGCTATCCGACATGGATTTCAGCCGTCCGACATGAACCCGACATCCGACATTTAAAACCTTGGCTGTGTTGCTCCAAATTTAACTCATATGCTGATAAAAAAGTTTGTTAATAAGACGCATCCGGTGTCTGTATATTTTCTCCCGTTATCATCTCATGGTGATGTGGAGTTTAAATGTATCAAGTTCTCTTTACTTGTAGAATATCAAAAAGTCTAAAGTTGTTATGACACTGCCTTGGTTAACATGAAACAGGATGAGTCTTAAACTGTGGACAACGATATTCTGTATCAAGTGCAAAGAAGTACCAACTCTAAAGTTTATTTATGGACTATCAGCTTATTTGATGGTATATTATTTGCTAACCTTATCTTTACTCCACTAGGGACTGAAAGGTGAGATGGTCCATTCACGCGGTATTCACGACATCAACATCATATCAAATCATGATTTTTCAAGTCGACTTCTGTCTTGGTCCCTCAATTCTTGTGATGGATACGTCGTCTCAGGGGAATCTAGTCTTTACAAAGGAGTTATTGCAGTCACTGGAATGAACTATGCTATTATCACAAATCGTACAGAAGCCTGGCAAGGCTTGGAACAGGATATTACAAGCAAAATTTCAGTTGGTTCTACATACAGTGTCTCTGCCTATGTTAGAACTTGTGGAGGTCAAAATGAACCTGCACCTGTCATAGCAACCCTCAAACTGGAGTATTTGGATTCTCCCCCAAGCTTTGTTTTTGTTGGAAGGTTGTAGATCTTGATTTCTAATAAGAACTATTTTTTCTTTATTCTGGCTCAGTTTTCCTTTATATTTCCTCCCTCATCAGGACTTTAGTGTCAAAAGAGCGATGGGAGAAGTTGGAAGGCTCTTTTTTCCTAGAAAGCATGCCAAGTCATGTAGTTTTCTTTATTGAAGGGCCTCCTCCTGGTCAAGATTTGCTTATAGATTCCGTCAAAGTTTTTCACTCTGGTTTGAAGCATTCTTCGGTAACTATTTCTTGACCTTTTTTAGTTTCAATCGCTTTTTAGAGTGCCGTCTGTTCTATTATCTTTATCAAGTGCTAGAACTACCTGTCCAATTGGGTCAATGTTCTATTCTAATTTCTGAATGATTTTTTTCCAAAGAGAATAATGTATTTAATCTTCAGTTTTATCTATATAAATACCTGATAGAACAAAATGATTATGAGAAGTTAACTTTCATCAAGTCTTACATATAACTCAAACTTCAGTTGGAAAAGCAAAAACTTCTCATGTTATAGTTTGATTCACTTACCCGGACTTGACAGTTTGTATTAAGTCTGGGGAGAAAAAAGAATTCACCTGAATGAATGCAAAAGCCACATCCATCAGGTTGGAAGTCTTAAAATTTTCTTTTAAAAGTTAGCATAAAGTATGTAGGTCACATCTTCTTCAATTTTGGGGGTCCTATGAATATTTTTTGCAGAAAAATTTCTGTATGACATTTATTTTTTTCCTTGTTCCTGTAGCAGTTATTTCTTTCCTTTTTTTGCCATATTTTAATCCCATTATTCTTATATTGAAATCTAAACATACCGAAATGTAAATATCACATGTTTAGGATCACTAACCAATTGTAGAAACTTGCTTCTCGATTGCATCATGAATGCGTCATGAAACAGTCTGAGTGTATAACCTTCAAAAGGAGATAATAATGTTAGTGACAATAGAGTAACGTTCAAGCAAATAACAAGATAGCATAAAGAATGAATAATCGTCAACATAATTATTGTGTGATCACAAGATTCACAAATTAACTTGAGATTTAATAATCATGACTCATGTCAATATCCATAAACAAACATAAGCAAATCAATAAATAACCAAGTTCTAAAAGCTACAAATAGTTCATAATTAAATACCAAAAAGCAAATCCAGAATAAACTAGAAGCAAAGATGGCTATATCAATCTTTATCGAAAGTCAAAAGTCAGAATATCCTCCGTTCCCTCCTCCGCATCACACTCCGAAGATGACAATGTTTTCATGTTTTTCTCCGAATTGTCTTCCAATGACTCCTTTCTCTTTGATGAAGATTGAAGATTCTCGAACTTTCTCTTTCTTCTATATGTCCTCGTTCTTGCACACTCTCTTCTTTGGATTAGCTCTCATAAGATCTCCACATTACCTCCAAGTCAAAGTTTCACTTGTAAACACTTGGTTATCACTCTCATCGTCACGACCTCCACTCTTTGTTGTTACCACCCACTTGGAGGACCTTTCTTCGTCATCATAGGCAACCAAAGGATCTCTGTCCTCATCATTCAACTTTGCATTGAACTTGACAAAGACTAAGTCATGTAGTTTCTTGTGAGTTAGTCTATTTCTCTTCTTCATATGAATCTACAAATTATAACCATAAGGAAAAAATTAGTCTCAAATGAGCTCCTATGTGATTAGAATTTAAAAAGAGACATTATCATCTCAATTCTCAAATGTGCTCCAGTTCCTTTCAGAAGCTAAAGAGCTAGTTGTCAAACTCAAAATCCTCATTGCCGTCACTCTCAATTTGAGAGCATCGGTCCCGAAAAGCTTCCACTATATAACTAGTCAATTCATAGTTGAAAACAATTAGAAGCTTGTAACATTCAAATAGAAATCACTTACTTAGCTTCAATGAAAAATGTAAATGTACCCGATTTATTATCGGGTCTTTTTGTTGGTGATAATCAGAAAGTTGAGATCCAATCTTACTAAGAGTGTCACTGTCATTGGGAGAAAATTTGCTCAAACAATCAACAACACCATTCTAGAAGCTTCTTTCTTTTTTAATCTTTGTAAGAGATAGATGGTAGAAATAAAGACTCAAATAATATCTTATTTTATGGAGTCATCCTGTAAACTTGTCGTCCGATCTCCTATCAATAATCTTCTATATAGGAAATATTTATTCTCTTCATACCGAAGGACCGCTCTAATCTCCTTTGCCACCAAGTTTCCATATACAAATCATGTAGATGGGATTTTATCACCATGCACTCTCCGTATAACCTTCACCAAAGGAAAAATGCTTTAAAGGCAAGATTAACATTGTCCCAAAACTTATTGCCAGTGTTTTAAAGGCAATGCGTCTTGGCGCCTTAGGCGCACAGGCATGGCGATCCTGTAATTTAGCGCCTTGCGTACTTCCAGGAGATGAAGTTTACTAAGGCGAGCGTTGACGCCTCAAGAGCTCGCCTTGGCCCCTCATGATCTCATTTTAGTGCTTCAGGCACTCGCCTAAAGCATGTGATGTGAGGCACGAAGTGTTTGTCTCTGTTTCAAAATTTTGAAGATCTGTAAGGTGTCCAATAAAGTAAAGTTTGTTTTTGTAATTGAAGTTTTGTGTTTCTTTTTTCTTGTTCGATTTTTCACTATTTTTTGTTGTAATGTACTCTATTAGCTATATCATTGTGAGTACATGCCACAATTTGAACCTTAAAGTTCAAAGCTTGCTGCTTACTTGTCTATGCTAGCAATTACTAGTTTATATTACTACTCAATATTTATTTCTTACTACATTTAGATGGTTTATGACTTATTAGATTTGGGATTTTGAAATTTGGCTGCGATTAATTTGTCTTGTTGCTATTTATCAATATTTGCATATTGTTGTAATGTTTATGAATTTTTTGAATATTTATCGCCTTGGTTCACTCGGACGATCGCCTTTTTTGGCGCCTCTCGCCTCAGGTAACATAGGACCTCATCGCCTTGACGTTACCTTTTTCTTTTAAAACACTGCTTATTGCTGTGAATGATCTCGGCAACCTATAAATAAACAGTGCAAATGAACAATATAATACTTAGTAAAGTGTAAATGAATATTTTTAGTTAATAATTACTAAGTTTAGTTTTAAAATTATACCTTTTTTCGCACTTCTTTTGCAGAAATATCACATTCCATTAATGTGCTAAAAAGCGGGCTCCTAGCTTGTCTAGACGTCCGCGGATGCCTAGGCTGAGGCAGTACCTAGACCGCCAGCCTAGATCTTGGAAGCGTCTAGGGGAGGCAGGCTGCTTATTAGGATTGCACCCCTTAGATCTTGGTCGTGATTTCTTCCGTTGCAGCCTCAACTCCTCCAACCTCCTTCGATCTTCTCCACCAATTATGAACATCTCCTCCACCTCCAACAAATCTCCTTCATCACTACTTAAACAAAGAAAGAAAACCTCTCAGGCTCCTACCTAGGCGCCTAGGCTCTAGGCGTCGGGTCCACCGGCTAGGCTGCCTAGCGCTTTCTGTAACCATGCATTCCACCCGCTCGTTAGAGACAAACATTGCTTCAACTCTTTCTTCTTATCTTTCAACGACACCAAAGAGAGGAATGCCGTAGCAAATTGTGTCATTCCGGGTCTCACAATGTCCCCTTCTGCAAAATCTCTTAGCAAATGAAGAGACCTAGTGTGGCTGGAGATCTACACCAACACAGTTCTTCCGATAGCAATTGTACTCAGAATAGGCTTGATTTTGCCTATATCAGGGAATATCAAATTAATGGTGTGCGTTGCACTAGTTGTTCAAAATATATTTGGCTTCTAAATTGCTAAGCCTTTTGTGGCTTCATATTATTTGAAGCTCCATCGGTGATAATCTGCACAATATTTTCTGGCTTCAGTTCTTCAATTGCATTCTCCACAAATCTCCACCAACGAACATCAAATTAATGGTGTGCACCGCGCAAGCTGTCCAAAATATATTTGGCTTCTTAATTGCCAAGTTTTTTTGCGACCTTCATGTTATTTAAAGCTCCATCGGTGACAATCTGCACAACATTCTTTTGCTTCAACTCTTCAATTGCTTTCTTTACAAACCTATGATCCGCCTCATGCTTATTGGCTGATGTGTCCTGTGAAGCATAAAAGACGATTCTTCCGTCAAAATACACCATTGTATTCATGATGCTTCTCCTATCTGATACCTCCAAGCATTAGTCATTATGGAGCGCCTATTAACTATACAATTCTTCTTAAATTCTTCAACATTCTCTCGTCTCATCCACCTCTCTGCAAAATGGTCTCTCTCAACTCATACGATGTTGGAGCATCCAAAAAGGCTCCAAACTTTCCAACTGCATGCAGCGTTTGTTTAAAAGAAGGAAGAATTACATTACAAAAGGGGACCCCGGCTTCATAGAACTAACTCCCGATATACTTGTTCACATCATCTCTTGCCTTCTTCTTGAACTTACTGCCCATCACCTGTTGTTTCCCTTCTAATACTAGTTTGGCTGACTCCTGAGGAGAGCGGTCTTCAAAAGCGTTCGTTGGCCCTTACAAGGAGGTTGAGCTTTGAGGTTGAGTTGAGCTCTGAGATCAAGTTTGAGTGAAGAGCTTTGCCGCGAGGTTGAACTTTGAGGTCGAGTCCAGCTTTGAAGTCAAAGTCAAAACTCAACATCGCTTGCGCTGATGGTAGGTGTGCCAAAAAATATTCGTATCTGAGGATTTATCCATATCCTTATTCATATCCGTCAGGATGCGGATATAGTTACTAATATTTATAGCCGATAGGATATGGTTACGAATCTGGATATGTAGTGAAATATCTAGATCGTATTTAAAAATTCCATATATATATATATATATATATATATATATATATATATATATATATATATATATATATATATATTGGTCACACAGTTGTAATTGTTTTAATTCTTAGATTAATTGATTTGAGGTTGATTTTGCTAATCAAGAGATCTAATCTTAGCTTTTAGGATATAACGAACATAGTAATGAACTCTTTTGTATCATACAAACTATATTCTTTTCAATATCATATAGTTTTCTCATATTCATTTTGTATCTGCATGTATATCCACATATATATTTCTGTAACCGTATTCAAGGTTGGCGGGTATGGATATGAATTTTCCTTATTGAGGCATATCCGTATCTGTGATTCGTAAGCAGATACAAATATGGTAAGTGTCATATCCGAGCCGTATCCAAACCGCTAACACCCCTAGTTAATGGAGACAATAGCGACCCCAAAAGAGAGTGAGCGAAGAGGAGAAATAGATGCGGCAATGTTGGCTTTGGGGGGGGGCAGAGAGAGAGAGAGGTAGCTAGGGTTTTAGAGCCGAGGGGGACAAAAGATCTTTTTTCGTGTCAGGACTAAAGTGAATTGGTAAAAAGATGAATTGTATAGGGTTTTAGAGATTAGGTTAATGGGTTTCCGCTTCATGATTTGTTGGTTTTTTGCCCATTGCCATAAAAACCAAATCCGAACCAAAATTAACTTAGCTCGATATTCAATTTTTCTGAATGCTAAAATCGACTGATAAAGTGTTTTCTCACCAAGCTATAGGTGAGAAACCTCTCAAAATGAGAACCGAATATAAATTGCAATATCCTAGCTGCTGGGTTCAAAATCGATATATCGTCGAAAAATCAGCATTATTGGCCAATATTTAAAACCATAGAAGTTGGGAATGTGGGACACTATAGCGCACTACGACTTGGGTTCAATTGTCCCAGATTCGTGTGGAACACGACCCGATTCGCCAACTCTAGCGACCCGATTTATAATTCAAATCAATTAAAATTTTGAAAGAGAATAACTATTTTTTAAAAGAATAAACAACAAAAAATGTGAGAAATAAGCAATTAAACTATATATACCTTAATTGCAACATGATTCTTAAGGTTCTTACCATTATTGATATCAAGTAGCATATCTCTTAAATTTGACTCTTGCGAAACCTCTAATTCCTACATTTAAGAACTGAACCTAAAACGTACCCTATTTCCTGTTGTATTGTATAAGCCTACCCCCTCATACCTGATTCCTAATGAGTGGCATACCACGCTCCCGTACCCATCCCGTGAACCGGAACGAACCGGGTTCCATACAATTATATTTAAAACACTTATGATAAGGTATAATAGAACATGTATTCAGGCAATTGTCTGGGTATAATAGACATGGTAACCCTTAGTTTTTTTTTAATATATGGGATGCATCTCAAATTCTTTTTTGAGTTTTTTAGATATTAATCCCTGAAAAAAATAATTCCATATTTCTTCCTCAAATCTTGAAATTTGCATATCAGTCCCTCAAATCCTCTATCGGGTCTTCCAAATTGTCCCTCTACTTAACTCCCATCAGATCTGAGGGGAACATTCCCTGAAATCTAACTGTTGGAGTCAAAATTACCATTTCACCCCTTGTTAAGTCCTAAACCCATTTCTTAACATGTTTAAACCCAAAACCCGCTTTAAAAAAATCCAAATCCCCTTGAGTTCTTCTTCTCAAATGGCCATAGAAAGAACCCTAAATTGAACTTTCCAACAATCATAATCCTTTAAAATCTACATATTTTTCTCGAATTTCTCCTCTAACGAGTCTAATCTATCTATCATCTTCTCCTCCAATGTTTGAAAAATCAAAGGGAACAATTTTTACATCTTTCCTTATCATGAGGGGTAATTTGATAATTATGGATGTTAACCCAACCATGGTTGGGTTAGGAGTTAACCCAACCATGGTTGGGTTTTTTAACTGAAAAGCTAAAAGACAATTCTGCAACACCCTATAGGTTTTGAGGGACTAATATGCAATCTCCAAGATTTGAGGGACTAATATTTATTGAAGATTTAAGGGACCAATATTGAATTATTGAAGATTTAAAGGATTAATATGGAATTATTGAAGATGTAAGGGACTAATATCCGAAAATGGACTAATATCTGAAAATCCTTCTTTTTATCCACTCTTGCCATCATAGTTTTATCTTCTATGAAGTTTTTTCGTCAATGATTCAGTATGGAGGTATACCTAATATTTTATAAAACACAACAAAGCGATTTCAAATGTTGACATTATTTATTGCATGTCTTGAAAACAGATCCGTTTACGAAGCAAAGTCTATAATAACTTCCTATGTTTTGGTTAATCTATGATAAAGAGTATTTGAGTAAAGAGACTACAGAGATATATATGTTGCATACTTGCATAACATCTTCCTCATTTACCGTTTGGTATCCATATCCCCACATGTAAATGATAGGACAATTAACCATTAGCAAAAAACAATACTTTATTTTTACAAAGAAACTGTCAAAGTGATTTGGTAACTTACGAAGTTTTAAAATAAGAGCTATTATCTGGTTCATTTAAGCTATACATAGTGACACCAGTAGTAGGTGTATCTTGGACTATTGCAAAACAGGATTACACATGCGAGCCGGCATGTACCCTTTTCTGCAGGAAAACTTGAGTCCTAATTGTTTGAACTGTTTGGTTTGGGTAAAAAAATGTTTATAAACACATTTGTAAAAACCACTTTCTAAAAGTGGTTTCCATTTCTTTTTTTTTGTTTTGTTTTATTTTTGTTTTTGGGATAGGTGTATGTTGGGAAACCCATTCCCCAAAAGTACAAGAGTTGACCCATTGTTTAGGAAACTTATTTCCTAACAAAATGGGTTGGAAACCAAGTTTTGGGTTCCTTTTCTTAAAATTTGATTTCTTTTTTAAGGGAAACAATGAAATAACCCCTTAGAAGAAACTCGAATCAGATATATATATATATATATATATATATATATATATATATATATATATATAGGGAATGATGGATATGAGGTGGTGACTACCATTTTGCTAAATGAGCTATCAAGAGATAGAGTGGTGAGGGCCATACTTTTGATGTGACTAGCAATGTGGATCTCACCACATGGTTATCTCTTAGTAGCTCATTTAGCAAAATGAGCCGCCACCTCATATACATTATTTCCATATATATATATATATATATATATATATATATATATATATATATATATATATATATATATATATATATAGGGTCTAGAGTTTACGCTATCGACGATCGCAACGTAGATCATCCTTGTATCCGAGATGGCCAATATGTATAAAACTAGTTGAGATAATGAGTATTGGTTAAAAAGAAACCAGAAAATTAGCAGCCACTTAGAACTCAAAGATTTGTTTCTTATTTGAAACACAATTAGTGGCATAGCCGTAAATTCGAGCTTGAGGGGGCATTTCTATTTCTTATATTAGAAAAATATAAGACTATTGTAGCAATAATCACTTTTGATAATATAAAGAATTTTTGAAAGAAAGGACATCTCAAATTCAAAACCTTAATTTTTATTTGGTTTTGGTTTTCTTATCAAGCAATTCATGCCTCTAACAAAATATAAATGACACTTATTATACTATTTACTCAAAATAATGTAGACTATTATTATAATATTTACTGAAAATAATCTAGACTAAATTTGAATTTATTAAAGAAATTATAAAGAGAATTCAAGATATCATCAAATAAAAGACTATGAATATATGATAGACATATTTTTCTCTATTTTAGAATCTAAAAGTTGAATAAATAGATGAAAATAGAACTTATAATAATCACTATGTGTTGATCTCCAAATATTCTCTAATGGAAACTCTATTTTTTTGTTTTTTGCCTCTGTTTTTTCTCCGCTTTAGAATTCTCAATATTTTTTTCCCGTACAACAAAGGCACAAGATAGTCTTGGATCCAGCCGCAAATCTTTTGATATATAAATAACAAAAACAATTTAAATTAGAGTAGAGACTTAACATGCGGTCCTCACTTATGTAGTTATGAATACTATATTTTCTGAACTTTGCAAGGAATTTTAAAATTTGGAAATATGTGGTTCCCACAATATAGCTTACATATTAATTTTAGCTACAACCAAGTTAAAAATCACTGTACTATGATAATAATGAGGTGGGGCCGGGGGGTCACATGACCCCCCTTGACCCCCCCGGGACCCCTGTTAAACATGAACTTGTTCGTGGAAATGCATAGCTCCATGATATGTTGACTTCTAGTAAGAGATTTAACTTTCTCAATAAGCCATAAAAAGAAAGGAATAGTTTATCAAAGTCTCTTACTTTTCATACCATCGTGTTACAGCAGTCTTGCTCTGAGTCAATATAGAACCTCTACACCTCAATGGTGAAGTTCTTCGAGTTGAGAAACCAGAGGAAATGAATTCACGAGAGCAACCATCGAGTAGTTAAATATTATACCTAAGTAATAATTTAAAGGGAATAGAATACAAGTGTATGACTAGGTCACAAAGGCTTAAGATGATTTCTAAACACCAGAACATAGCCTTTGCATTGTAAATACAGTTGTACTAAGCAAATACTAGATTCTAGACGCATGCCAATATATAATGCACATGCAATTCATATTTGACAAATAGACTTCTGTTTAGACCATTACCTTCACTATTGCCTCCTCTTTTATGAGGGACCTTTTCGCTTCAAGGGAGGCAAAACCATAAAATCGATTTTCATTCTAGTGCTTGGCAGTTTAGGTCACATTGCTTTCCTCTTTACGGAATTGATTGACTTTCTTCTTCCTCTCCTGCTTGTCTTCTCTTTCTTCATAGGGTTATGGGCATGTTTGTCAATTCTAGAATAATCCACTTGGGTTATAATCCCTTTGTAGATTGTAATCCTAGTGGATTAAAATTTTAGGTGTTTGGTGAAGAGGTTGGTTTACAATCCATATTCATTCTGCTAAAATGACAAAAATAACCCTTAAAAGTTGGAGGGAGAGAGAAGGGGGAAAGAGTAAGATGTAAAAAGTGAGGGGCATTTTTTGTCTTTTACTTGGTCAAACATGTGTTATAATCCACCAAAAAAATAAGCTTCTAGATTATTTTTTGGTGGACTGTAATCCAAGATATTCCACTCCACCAGACATGCAAAACTCTATTATAAACCAAAAAGTGGATTGTTATCCACTCTGACCAAGTTGCTGTACATGCTCTAAAACGTATGATATTTTCATAGCATGAGAAAGCAGGTGGCATAATAGTATGACCTACTGTAGAAAAGAGTTGGTTTGTTATGTATTAACACACAAATACGACAGTTATCTTATTCTTAAAAAAGGATTTGTACCTATTCTATTTTTCTTATTTATATCTCTTGTGCACGTGATCTACAAAGAAAATTATATAAATATACATATAATATTTCAATTGTAAAAAAGTCAAAAAAATTGCATATTTTATTGAATAACCATACATATGAACAGCTGCTAAATGTTTCCTTTCCGTAAGAAAAATAAGTACAATCCTTGATATATATGCCAAGCAAATCACAATTAATGCCCTAGTCTGTTTGATGGGGAGCGGGGCGAGGGCTTCGATCTGGAGGCGGGGAGTCGTCGAAGACGCGGCCTAATTGGGACAAATTCCATGACGAAGAAGGTGTTGGGTACTGTTCACATGAACAGTAATTGGCTTGAACAGTACTGTCGTTGAAGAAGATCGTGAGAATTGGTTATCGGAGCAAAGCGTGAATAAGCGTCGTGAGCGGTGAAACGATGTCGGCGAGGCGACATCACGATGAAACGATGGCGAGATTAGGGTTTTGTTGGATAACTAACTAGGTTTCACACCCTAAACAAAGGCAAATCACATGCCAAGAAGCAATTCACATGCTCAAGAGAGAAAACTCAATTTTTTTTATTTATCAATGTCTATCCTTCATGGAGGATTACATCTCTTATTTATAGGAAAAGAAAGCAACTAAACACTTAAGAAAGTAAATAAAAATCCTAATCAAATCAAAACCTAACAAAACTAAAAATTACAATCAAATAAAGTCCTATCTAAAATAGAAAGAGATTTCAAAATCAAATCCTAAAGAAATCCTAACTAAAAAGAAGATTACATAAAATAAAATAAAATAAAATTCTACCAAAAAAAAGATTCTAATAAATCCTAATCGCATTACATGGAGGGTCCACGATTGTCTGATACCAAATGATGGGGAGCGGGGCGGGGGGCTTCGATCTGGAGGCGGGGAATCGTCGACGACGTGGCAGAATGGGGATAAATTCCATGACGAAAAAAAATGCTACCAATATGAGTAGCATTAGGGTACTGTTCACGGTTAAACAGTAGAACGTGGAGGTGTTTTGACAGCGTCGGCAGCCGTGAACAATGATTCGGCAGCTGTGAACAGTAATCCGATGCTTGACGAAGGATTCGGCAGCCGTGAACAGTGGTTTGGAGGACGTGAACAGTGACAGCGAGATCTTGAAAGGAGTTAAGGTTTGTTTGAGTGGAGGGTTGGATATGAATTGAGGGTATAATGAGAGGTTTTGATAAGTACTAGGCTTCACACCTAGGGGCTTCACACCCAAGGGCTTCACACCCTAAACAAAGGCAAATCACATGCCAAGAACACCTCACATGCTCAAGAGAGAAAACTCAATTTTTTTTATTATTCATTCAATGTCTATCCCTCATGGAGGATTATATCTCTTATTTATAGAAAAAGAAAGCAACTAAACACTTAAGGAAGTAAATAAAAATCCTAATCAAATCAAAACCTAACAAAACTAAAAATTGCAATCAAATAAAATCCTATCTAAAATAGAAAGAGATTTCAAAATCAAATCCTAAAGAAATCCTAACTAAAAGAAGATTACATAGAATAAAATAAAATTAAAATCCTACCAAAAAAGAAAAGATTCTAATAAATCCTAATCGCATTACATGGAGGGTCCACGATTGTCCTGCATCAAATCTCCCCTTGTTTGAGAAAACTCGACCTCGAGTTTTGTAGTGTGAGAGTGTAAGGATTAAGTTGTTCGGTTGAAAGTACTCTGTCATAGGTTGTAGGGTCATCAATATGAGTTGTAAAACACGATACTTAGTTGGCAGTGGAGGGTCTGGAATAACGAACTCAATAACCAAATTATCTTGGACTGAGAGTTTGCATGGTGTATCGATCTTAAGTTTGGATTTCAGGCTTGACTTGAGCTCTGGGTTTGATTCAAGCTCGAGCGTTAGATCCATCTGCTGATCTGTTTTTGGTTCGAACTCATGTTTAAACTTAGGCTCTGGATCCATCTTCTGATTTTATTTTTCTGGCTGTAGTTCAGGCTCGCACTCTAGAGTGATCTTTTGATCTACATCTGTTTCTGGCTCAGGCTCAGACTCGGGCTTTGATTCTTGATTAAATTTTTAATCTTGCTCTGTTTTCTCGTCTAACTCAAGTTGAGGCTTCGGATTTTCCAGATGAGATGAGTACCTCTTTTTCAGAAGAAGTTTCATTAATACCCATGAATAATTACCTGAATGAAAACATGGATAATTTCTAGACCACCATTTTTTAGCTTCTCCATTGAGCCTACATTCAGCATATAAATACATTTCTAGATTTGACATATCATAGATAGAAAATATATCTTCTATATTAAAAATCCAGTCGTCAAATTCATAAGGCTTCTCATATCTATCAAATCCATAAAAGTAGGCTAGGGTACCAAATTTAAGTGGATTAAAATCATACTTTTGTGAAGGAGATAGCGGTATTTTACCCCTGATAACTGTGGATCCTTCGGCTCTGATACCAAATGATGGGGAGCGGGGCGGGGGCTTCGATCTGGAGGCGGGGAATCATCGAAGACGCGGCCTAATTGGGACAAATTCCATGACGAAGGTGTTGGGTAGTGTTCACATGAACAGTAATCAACTTGAACAGTACCGTCATTGAAGAAGATCGTGAGAATTGATTATCGGAGCAAAGCGTGAAACGGCGTCGTGAGCGATGAAACGATGGCGGCGAAGCGGCATCACGATGAAACGATGTGGCGAGATTAGGGTTTTGTTAGATAACTAACTAGCCTTCATACCTAGGGGCTTCACACCCAAGGGCTTCACACCCTAAACAAAGGCAAATCACATGCCAAGAAGCAATTCAAATGCTCAAGAGAGAAAACTCAATTTTTTTTATTCATCAATGTCTATCCCTCATGGAGGATTACATCTCTTATTTATAGAAAAAGAAAGCAACTAAACACTTAAGGAAGTAAATAAAAATCCTAATCAAATCAAAACCTAACAAAACTAAAAATTGCAATCAAATAAAATCCTATCTAAAATAGAAAGAGATTTCAAAATCAAATCCTAAAGAAATCCTAACTACAAAGAAGATTACATAGAATAAAATAAAATCATACCAAAAAAGAAAAGATTCTAATAAATCCTAATCGCATTACATGGAGGGTCCACGATTGTCCTGCATCACTGTTGACCGTTGATGACTATATGGGTGGGAATTTGGTTCACAGTCAGCGAGTATCAGTTGGCGGTCCCGCCCTAGCCATTCTGAATTAGTCAATATGACTTCTTTACCATGAGACAATATATTTCTTTCCCATGAGTATGAATATGATTATGATAAGTTCCTTTTCACTTGCAGGTGTTATATGGAGTTAACATAATTGACAATAGCAACCTGAATCAAGGTCTGGAAGGTTGGAGTCCTCTAGGTTCATGTACTCTAAGCATATGTGACGGTGCACCCTATGTGCTTCCTGCTGTTGCAAGGGATTCCCTTAGCCACCATGAACCACTCAGCGGTCGTCATATTGTTGTTACTAATCGTACAGAAACCTGGATGGGCCCTTCTCAAGCAATCACAAACAAACTTAAGTTGCACTTGACATACCAACTTGCTGGCTGGGTCCGTGTAGGATCAGGAGCAAGTGGGCCCCAAAATGTCAATGTTGCCCTTGGTGTTGATGACCAGTGGGTCAATGGTGGGCAAGTTCAAGCTACGAATGACAGATGGCATGAAGTAAGCGGATCATTTAGAATTGAGAAACAACCTTCGAAAGTTGTAGTTTATGTTCAAGGTCCTCCGCCAGGTGTTGATCTGATGGTTGCAGGGCTTCACATGTTTCCTGTTGATAGGAAAGCACGATTTGAACATCTCAAGGAGAAAACAGATAAGGTACTTTCTCTTATCCTCTATGAGTTTATATTGTTCATGTAGAGGCTTGAGGGTAAATTTGTGAGAACAGACTTCAAAGTATCCAGACTTTTCTGTCTTATTGCAGGTCAGAAAGCGCGATATTGTCCTGAAGTTTCGAGGGAAGAAAAGCAGCAATGTTCCCGGTGTATCTGTGAAAGTTACACAGGTGAAGAATAGCTTTCCCTTTGGTTCGTGCATCAATAGGTCAAACATTGAGAACGAAGAATTTGTTGATTTCTTCTTGAGAAATTTCAATTGGGCAGTGTTTGGGAACGAGTTGAAATGGTATGCAACTGAGCCAGAACAAGGAAAGTATAACTACAAAGATGCTGATGAGATGCTCGACTTCTGTAGGAGACATGGAATAGAGACTAGAGGACACTGCATCTTTTGGGAAGTTGAAGATGCTATTCAGCCATGGGTCCGATCATTGAACCAGAACGATCTGATGATAGGCATCCAAAATCGCCTTAGAGGTTTACTATCTAGGTACAAAGGTAAGTTCAGACACTATGACGTAAACAATGAGATGCTTCATGGGTCTTTCTATCAAGATAGGCTAGGAAAAGATATCAGAGCCTACATGTTTAGAGAAGCACATAAGATGGACCCTTCCGCTACTCTTTTTGTTAATGATTACAATGTTGAAGACGGATGTGATTCCAAATCTACCCCTGAGATGTACGTGCAGCAGATTCTTGATTTGCAAGAAAGAGGTGCACTGGTTGGAGGAATCGGTATACAAGGCCACATCAGTAATCCGGCGGGCCCAATTGTATGTGCTGCCTTGGATAAGTTGGAGATATTGGGTCTCCCAGTTTGGTTCACTGAACTAGATGTTGCTGCATCAAATGAACATGTTCGAGCTGATGATTTGGAGGTTATGCTTCGTGAAGCCTATGCACATCCTTCAGTTGAGGGAATTGTCCTGTGGGGATTTTGGGAATTGTTCATGTGCAGGGAGGGTTCTCACTTGGTTGATGCTGAAGGTGACATAAATGAAGCTGGTCAACGGTACCTTGCTCTGAGGAAAGAATGGATGTCGCACGCTGATGGACATATCAATACCGATGGGGAGTTTCGATTCAGAGGGTATCAAGGGACATACGATATAGAGGTTACCACACCACAGAAGAAATCATCACAGTCTTTTGTTGTTGAAAAGGGAGAGACTCCTCTTGTATTAACCATAAACTTATAGTTTGTTTTATGATTATAGTTAATACAAATAGTAAAACTATTTGATATCTGAAAAGTGCTTCTTGGAGGTTCTACATAGAAGCTGAGACTGTTGTAGCATTTGTGGCCTTTTATACTGAATAAAATTGTTGGGGGGTAGTAATGGCAGTTGTTTGGGTTCCGTATATTGGTACATACATTTGTTTTTTATTCTTCCTGTATTCTTTTGTGCACGCACACAACCTTGATGTACATCTTTATGAACCTCTTTGGTCTTAACTCTCTTGCCAATTGTAATAGTTGTATGTACTAGTTGCACTGGTGTTAATTTGCGTATTCTGCAATCACAATCTAAACTTGATTCTTGATTTTCTTTTCTCTGTCCATTTGCCTAGCTTCAAGTAATGAGTCATGTTTCATTAACTTGGCAGAAAGAGTTGTTAACTCATCCGTGGTGAAACTTCGTTATTAATATTGTGAGTTGGCTATGTGAGTTGGTTTGCCATTCACTATTCAATTTTTTACTTTCTTTCGTCATTATCTTGTTTACGAGTTGCCTTTTCCTGTTGCTCATAGGAATGAAGAATTTGTAATTGGGATGTGCTGATGATCACGCCTATCTTTCACCAGGTACTGGTCAAGATCTTTAGAGAGATTTATATTAAGTTGCTGTTATGGTTACCTTCGAAGTTAAGCAGATATTGTATGTATAGTCATGAAAGAATGTCACTGAATATATAAATCATTGCTTTGCTTTCAGTTTAAACAATGGAACTATGAACAATTTACAGTTAGGGGCAAACATGAATCGTTATCATTCCCCTTATTAATTACTTAACCTCAGCAATAAGTAGAACTTTAGTTTGTCATGATAATTAGTGTTTCTTAAGGTTGAAATCCATGATGAGGTTTTCGTGAGCAGTTCATAGATAAAGAGTCTTTAGTTTTCCCATTTGTCTTTTTGAAATGTGCATTTCTCTGAACTAGAAGACTTGTTAATTAAGAAAAATCAAACTTATGGTGCTGAACTAATCCTAACTAGTACTTTCACATCTTAGGTTCCTTTATTTGATTGATATAGTTCTACGAAATTTGGACAATGATTATGTCATATTTTGAATGATCTTGAATGTGACAATTTCATCTGACTAGAGGACGATTCCTTCTTTACACTCACATATGTAGTTTACAGAAGCCGACATGTATAAATACTTGACTGCCGAAGGTATTTTAAGTACTGGTTTTGTAGCCTAATAGGTGAGGACCCAGGGATTCAAATCCAACTGTTTTCTGATGTTCGTTCAAAGCATGATGGCTATTAGCTTGAGAAGTAACAGTGTGATCCTGACCAGACCCAACCTTTGAAGATATATAACGATAAGAAAAGAATATAATCACAGACTTCGAACTCTTCATATTTGCCTAGGTGAAGTAGCACAAAAGTCATAAGCTATTCTCTTAATAGAAGTAGGAGAAAAAGAAGAAAGGGCAAATCCCCAAAAGTCAGTTGCCTACTTCTCATTCTTTCCAGATCCTTTTTTAATGCTAAACTTTCACCTCATACTACTAAATTCCTCTGTCTTTATACTGCCATTAGTTTTCATGTACGTGAGCATAATATTCCTTTGCTTATCTCTCAAGATATGATTGCTTCACAACAAAACTAAACATCTTCCTTCCATCTTTCCACATGATAGAGCTTATTGCATTCTTATATATATATTCAACACCTCTATCTCTTTCATGTAGCATCATGGGCACAATGAGCATTAGTTCAGTTCTAATTGTGTTCTTCTTTGCAAATCTCCTTCGACTTGTTCTTGGCTCTGTAGTCTCTACAGGAAATTTCAATAAAGATTTTTTTGTCACCTGGTCTCCTAATCATGTATACACTTCACCAGATGGGCATTATAGGACCCTGAAGCTAGATCAAGCATCTGGTATACTTAAAATTGTTAATATTATTATTATTAAGATGTATATACCCTATGACTTTTACGTAATTATTTATTTTTAATTAGCTAACCTATTCTGACTTGTCAGGTTCATCTTTTGCTTCAAATGAGATGTTTTTGTTTGGGCAGATCGACTTGCAGATCAAACTAATCCCGAACTACTCTGCAGGCACTGTCCTTGCCGTTTATGTGAGTAGTTTAGTTTTCCTCAAGATACATTATGTTATTTATAGTTATTTACTTATATACATTATGTTATTTATAGTTATTTACTTATACATCGAAAGATCATTTAAATGCAGCTCGCTTCTGATCAACCTAATCGAGACGAGATAGACTTCGAGTTCCTTGGCAACGTTACAGGCCAACCGTACATACTCCAAACAAATGTATATGCAGATGGTTTCGACAACAGAGAAGAAAGGATTTATCTATGGTTTGATCCAACCAAAGACTTCCACACGTATTCAATCCTTTGGAACCTTCACCAAATAGTGTAAGAAATCAAATCCTCAATCTAGTTTTAAAAGGAATAAATTTCACAAAACCCCCTGAACTTTATAAATCATAGAAACACTCTGAACTTTCAAAGTTATTCCGGACTATGGCAAGTTCCAGTGGACGGCATTGACGGGTAAAGTTAAAAAGTCTAATCAACCCTTTTACCTTTTACCTATTCTTACTCGAAAAGGATAATATAAAAGATATTAGCAGATATGGGTCAAGTTAGGTAAAGTAACTGCCTGTCAGCCATGAAAGTTGAGTCCTAATTTATTATATTACAGGTTTATGGTAGATTGGGTGCCAATTAGGGTTTACAGAAACCATGCAGACAAAGGTGCTGGATTCCCTAGATGGCAGCCAATGGCGCTAAAGGCGAGCCTATGGAACGGTGACAGCTGGGCGACACGCGGAGGCAAGGACAAAGTTGATTGGTCGAAGGGGCCCTTCATTGCTTCGTTCAGAAATTACAAGATTGATGCTTGTGTTTGGAAGGGAAATCCGAGGTTTTGCAGGGCTGGGAGCTCTAAGAATTGGTGGAACTTGCCGAGGTTCAGTAGCTTGAATTGGACTCAGAGGAGGCTCTTTAGATGGGTGCGAAAGCATCATGTTATTTATGACTACTGTAAAGATCCTGCGAGGTTTCAGGGTAAACTTCCAGTGGAGTGTTCTCTGCCAAAATACTAGGGGAAAAAATGTGATGGTTTGATAGAGAATAATGTCTTTGAAAAGTACTTATTGGATGAAAAAAGCTGGAGTGAGCTCTCATTTCTTTACAAGGAAAGAACTTGTCTGATGGTTGTATATTCTTCTATGCCTTTTCCTTGATGAAAGGCAACTTTTGGATGTGTGTAATTAAAGATTGGGGGAATAATTTGATCCAGTGTTGCTTGACCCTGTTGTGATATTTAAAATCATCAGTTGATTAATAAGAAAAGCCATTTCATGGGTACCCTGAAAATTGGAAATCTATTGTATCACTAAACACTATTTTGGAGCCGAGATGAGTTCGTACACGAAAAAATCTTAAAGTTACAAAAATTAATAGCTACATGTATTTGCTGAAAATTATGTTACTAAAATGGAGATTCTCAGACCGCAAGGCTTGTCAACTCCTTTCATAATAATCCTCCAATTTAAATATCTGAACTACATCCTCAAATTACTATAGTTTTTCCATCGTTACAAGGATCAACAAACAGTTTCTTGATTGTCACAATAATATGACTAATATGAGCAATTGCATGGTGTTCCCTCATATTATCTGCAGCTGTTAGTTTTAACGGCAACTGGATCAGAACAATAGGGACAGTCCCCAAACAAAACATCAAAGGACCTGCAACAACACATAGAAATGGCAAAATTTTAAGTACATGCTGAAGTTTAAGATGAAACTATATTTAAAAATGGGCAAGGAAGTTATCCTTTCAACATACCGTCTGGTTGTAGTGATCGAACGTAGCCAATCTCTTAAGCATACAGTGTGAAAAGCTTTACTGCAACTTGAATTCTCACAGGTATAATCAGGAGATCCTCCACTGTTAATTCCGAGTTCATCATCTGCAGAAGCAATATGATCAATAAAAAATATTATGCGGTTTCTCATTCTGTAAACTACGAAATGGACTCACCAATAGGCAGATACTGAGCATAACAAATTCCACAATCAGTTGTTTCTTCATCCTTACTGCCAAGAGTAGGAGGTTTTGGTAATGTACACTCTAACAAAGTAGCAAGATTTTGAGCAAAACTTTTGTCCTTTTTCCTGTAAATTGAAGTGTTGAAAATAAAAGAAAAGACAATACTGCAGTTTAATTACAACATATTTTGTGCTTGTGAAATGATACAGTGATATTAGATGCAGAGAATTAGGTTTAGAAGGAATATCGATTCAAATAACTTTTCAAGTTTATCTTGTCTTCGACAACATTAAAATAGTTTGCCTGTCTAACATTTTAATTGGAGATACATTGCTTCTCGAAGTTTCAATGTCCAATCTTTCTGTTTTATGTTCTTTGGAATCATAGAGTATTAAATTGTTCGCTTTACAAAAGTTTGTGGAGTAACAGTGCCTTTATTAAGGTCATTTCCTCCATTACTTGTGTTATTCATTACGATTCTTCTCAGTGTAGTTAAGTCGATCAGTCAAGAGAGAGGTGTTGTGGCGAATCAGTATATAATTTGTTCAGTTGTCCCTAAGAAAAATATAATGTAGACTCACTTGTTGTCCCTCAAATTGTTTCAGCAAATTTATAGAGGAGGCTAAAGGTTAGACGAGATCAGTTTCGTGGTGGTTTCACTGGAAATTAGAATTAGAAGCAGCTATAAGACTGACTGCATAAAATGCCCCCATGGCTGTTGATATGGATAATCTAACAATAAAACAAATTCCAGGATTTTCCAAAATAAATAAAAAAACAATAGCTTATCTTTTGGTTTTTTTGTTCTTTTGAACTATATATTATTTGGCAGAAAACAAATTATAGGCTATTCCTAAAATTGAAAAAAAAAGAAAAAGAAAAAAAAGCAAAGTCCACTTTTAAATCTCTTGCGTTAATTTTGATTTGCAGGTTCTCTCCATGAAAAGAAGGGAGAAAAGTTTGTGTTTGAAGGCTCAAATTGTTTTAATAGGATAGCAACTTCACATGTGACCGGTCCTTAACTGCCTCATCAAAATTAGATGCTGTGAAGAGATTTCATATGGATTCTTCTGCCTATAATCACAACTTCATATGGACTATTACTTAACATGTGCTTATTCCGATGCTCTACAGGGATTATATGGCTGTTGCTGCCTTCTTGTTTTTTAAAAAATCATCCTATTTTGTAGTCCTCTACTGCTGAATTTTCAGCACTTCAGAAAAATTTTAGTAATTTGGTTAGACTTCACTCAATAACAGATGATAAGACGTTTTAGGTAGGCAGTGACTGGTGGTGGTTGTGGACTGGCTCTTTTACTTTTTTATCTTTCCCAATCTTCCACAATGCCACTCTTCAAATCACAAGTTTTTCTGATGTCATATACTTGAAACAAAGAAACTTCAAAACTGTAAGTCCAACAATTTACTGATTCCCTTATCTGAATAAAAAGTATTGTCAGATATTATCTAAAATCATTTAAGATGTCCTGAACAATTATGAGATTGTAATCTTCAAGCAATAAACTCCATGACAAACAAACACTAAATACATACAAAATAATATTAATGCTACAATTCAAATGCGCATACCAATGTCTACCATTTTTCTTCCAGTTCCTCCACAATGGTTCTATTAATGTATTTGGCCCCAGGAAACGGCACCTGAACCATTAAAGAAAAGTATTTGAGTATAAAATTAACTAATGCAGAAGATCTAACGCCATTATAGATAATGAACTTACTCTGGTAAAGACTTTGAATTATGAGCATCAATAGATAATAAAAGATAGCATTCGTTTCCTAAACAAAAGCAGACTCAAAACTAAGAATATATAATAAGACATATTATAAACTGAAAGCTGACAAGAAGACTAGCATGTTTTTTCAAAAGGCTCACCAAGGTTAATCCGCCGGTGTGATGCAGCATTAGATGGCTGTTTTGGGTCCACAACCCAAAGAGACCTATCAACTTCATCCATGGTAGACCAAAACTCCTGCAATTTCTCTAAGTGCTGTTTGTTGTAAAGACATCATAGTAAATATAATACATAGTATAAAAATAAAGAAGCGAAAAGGTCTAAGATTATCTACCGTTTTATGTACCTTGTTGAATTGCCTGACAATATCTTTCAATCTGGAGTTTTTTGACCACTCTAACTCACAGATGTAAGGAACATCCTACAACAATATAACAACATGGTACAAGTTAGATTAACTGTAAAGGTAGACTTTTAATGAGATGCATTCTTCAACTCTAGAGATAATAATTTAACCTCGATTACGGAAGAGAAGGTCTTTTTCCTTTTCATATTAACTATAAGAAACAAGTTGCCAATTGTTCATTAACAACAACAACAACAACAAAGCCTTCATCCAAAAATATTTGGGCTGGCTAAATGGATCATACTCCATCATTCAGTTCCATTAAGGGTTGTACACTCCACTAACTAATAATTACCATATCCTTCTTAATTATTCATCATATAAGACTAGTTACAATAATGCATGTGGTGGCTAATGGCTAGAATAATTAATCAAACTGACCGCGGAAATCGAAGGAGAGCTGTGAGGATAGTTTCTAGGCAATGTGATCTCCAGAGTATGTGTTCTTCCTTTCTTATCTCTGAAAATGAAACAAGCAAGAGGAGATAACTTTGAGATTTATGAAATATGAAATTGAGAACTGATCATTAAAAAAAATCAGTAACAATTCTCACTCACACAATGCGAAAGCTGAGAGAGGATAGATCATCTTCCAAGTTCAACAGATGCTCCCATCCAACCTCTTCAATCTGAGGTACAAAACACCAGTATATTTTATCTTAAGGTAAGTGCAGAATGAGAAAGATTAGGGTTTTTCATCAGATTATGAACTGAACTGGAAACGAGTAGGAGTAATCAAATCAGTCATTCAAGAACTCAATTTTCTTAAACCCTAATTTGCTGTTAAAAGAGAGAAGTTTGGGGGAGTAAACCGTTACCTGGGAGTAGATGGAACGGTAGAGAGACGCTGGCGGCGGTTCCATGATATGCATCAATCATTCATCGGCCATGGAAACCCACAATTAATGTAGCATATAAAAATGAAGCGAGGAACAAAAAATTTTGATTTAAGAAAAGATATATGAAAATTTTAATTTATTTTGTGGCTGCTGGGATTCGAGCCCAGGTCTCTACGGCCACAACGTAGAATTCTCACCACTAAACTACAGCCACTTTGGTGGCGGAGGAGGACTTTCATCTTTATTTAATTGTTTAACCAATGAGATCCCGATAGGCCAAAATTTTGGGCGGTTGGGCTTGGTTTTTTCTGCGTATTTATTAAATTTAAGGAGCCTAATAAACTACGAATATTTTTACACTTTAAAGTAAGTTAAAAAGTAAAGTAGGGAAGTGAAAAAGCTTGAGAAAGCAAAAGCTGAAAACTTCTGCTTTTATGGGGGTATAATTATAATTATATATATCCCCATAAATTCAAAGCTAGAAAAAAACAACAAAAAAACAAAAAGGGAGGTTCTTTGCATAAAACTAGGCTTCATTTGTAGACAAATAAATCAACACCATCTTACTAACAGCCAAACACAAAACTCATATGCCAAATATCCGCATGCACTCTTAAAGCTTAGAATATAACCAACTTTTTAACTACCTTCTTGAACACCTGCGTATAGTTACTACACTTGATAATTTCACCCCATAGGTCCCTGTTATGCCCTTAATTAAACCTAATTGCCGAAGTAGAATGATTTGGATAAGTATTTTATCGAAAATATTACTCTTGTAATAGAGTCGATTTCCTTACATTCTTAGTTGTAGCTTACAATTAATTTCTGGATCAATAATATTGCTTCATTCAGTAAGTCTTACAATTAAAAGATTTTTCATATAATAAGTAAGCAATATCATTCAAAGAATTCACAAATGAAGAAGTGCTATTGGTGATAATCAAGCTGTAATATTTATCTACAGTAAAAAATGTAGAGGATCCCCACCCGTCCAAAGGATGTGTGGAGGAGGAAAATAGTCCGAACACTATTTTAGCTGTGAAATTTCTTCCTATGAGCCATTTAAACTCACAAAAAGAATTACAAGTGTAAATACTATATGTAGGAAAAACGAAGAAAAGGAGCAATTTGATGAAATTAAATTATTTTGACGGGAAATTAGAAATGTCAAATTTTGTAAGATAAAGGGCTATATCGTAATGTTCGTTTTAAGCAACATAAAAGTGCTTCTCGGGAGTTATTTTATTTTCAAAACGAAATAGACCTCTAGATAACATGAAGCAAGTTAGCATATGAAATTGTGACCTTAATCTTCATCACAGTTTAGAAGTTCAGATAAAAAGCAAAAACTTTAGGATGATACTATAATTCAATCATTTTCGAGCAGAACCTAAACTACATTTACAATATCGACCTAAAATTTTAAAAATTAACGTCATTTAAAAGGTCGCTCTCACAAACAGACCGCCCAACCTGTATGATGTAAGGCTAAACATTAATCACAAGTTAAAAATCTGATATAATGGCCTAAACTATGAGATTTACCATTATCAAATAAACCACCATATGAAATGTAATAAGTGAAAAGCACATTAAATACTCCAAAGGATTGAATGTGGGGGAGCTTAGAGCCATTACATTATTAGTAATTATGGTATCATGAGACTGTTCAATACAATTCCACATATATTATTAAGATCT
This sequence comes from Asparagus setaceus, assembly GCA_012295165.1. Taxonomy (NCBI): domain Eukaryota; kingdom Viridiplantae; phylum Streptophyta; class Magnoliopsida; order Asparagales; family Asparagaceae; genus Asparagus; species Asparagus setaceus. The sequence goes on along the minus strand of CM022706.1, from coordinate 56,543,785 downwards.
TTTTGTATAAAAAAAAAAGGAAAAACAAAATTTGAAATTGCTAGAATACAACATCTAATCTCAAGCAAGGTTAATTAACATTATAAGTTAGGAACCAGAGTACCACCATCCATTATGATTATGTGAAGAATGGTTTTCACTTAATTAGGTACTTCACTAATTAGAAATCTTTACTATTACAAACGTAACGCATGTATGTACAAATATTAATATGTAAATAACCACCCCAATTTCCTCAACCAAAAGCTAAACAAATCAAGATAAATTACCATAGTAAAACTAACGCAAACAAGTAGCTAGTGATTTACATCTGCACTTCACACATCCAAAATGTCAACAATGAAACAAACATGATCTTTACTTTTCCTTTGTAATTCTCTCCATTTCTTCACTGCGCACACTAGTGAATGAAAACTCTCCAAATCCCTATTCTTGAAACTGCAGAGAAATGCGTGGCTAGCTACTTGTTGTGAAGAGGATTTGGACCTGTTGGAATCATTCTCTTGTCTTCTGAAGTCACATTACTCGACGAAGAAGAAGAAGAAGAAACAGAGGCCGCAGCAACAGAAGAAGAAGAAGAAGAAGAAATCACTACTTGAGCAAATATCACCATCGGAATGGCAACAACGAGGATCAATAGAGCCATGATCAACACTATGTAAGCTCTCTTCATGGTGATCATAAATTTGCTCGAAGAGAAGTGAGAGCTATACCTAGGCCAGTAGGGAGCTAAGTTAGCTATAAATAGCTACAAAAGAGACGTAAAAGAAAAAAAAATTCACCAACTGCAAAAGGGAGTTTCACGAGTGTGAGAAGGAAATGGAGTTGGTGCTGACAGAAAGCAAAACACCCAAAACAAGGGGAAAGGGGCAAAGCTTTCAATTTTCATCCTCTGCCGACTGTGGATTTAAAGTGCACTTGCGAAAAAGGGAACAAAAAGGGCCTCCTCTTTTTGCACTCTCACTGTGATACATTGAGTTTGAAAGTCTCCAGTTTTTCATTAATAAGAATTTATAATTTAACTAAACTTATCTAAAAATGGGTTTGAATAAGAGGGATACATATATTCTGTCTAGCTTCTTGAAGGAAAGAGTCAAAGCAGATGCGTTTCAAAGGGAAGCAAAATAGGAGGAGAATGTAGTCAGTGTGGTGAGTGCATTGTACCCCACATTCCACATTTCTTGGATTAGTCTGTCTAACTTCTTCACTTATCACCTGCAAGATAGTTGTTTTTAGTTCATTTTCCCCTACTTAACAGAGTTAGGATTGATCAACTCTTAACCAATTCTTACCAGGCTAAGGAGGATTCACTGAGCACAACTTGAGCTTTTCTAATCATTTAAAAATAACTTATGTTCGCTATTCTCAAATATTTTTATTATTTCAAAACTTTAGGACTGAGGTGCACGTTTAGGCCCTGTGTGCGAAGGGTCAAGAAAGAGGGATTAAAGAGGAAGAATAACTTAGCTAGTTCATTTATTATTCCGAAGAATTAAATCGATTAACCGTTAGATAAGATTTATTTAATACTTTAACCGTTACATAAGATTTATTTAATACTTGTGATCTTTTGTAGTTATTGGGAAGAATAAGAATTATAACTATTTTCTTTATGAATAAGAATATTATTTCTTAACTTCGTCTAAGGAGGATGATTAGCAAACCCTTCAATTTGAGCAAGTTAATTCATTTGAACTCGTCTAGAAGTGTGTCATAACCTAATTTTTTTATCTCAAATAAAATGGATTCTCAGTTTATACCTTTTGCATTTGGCGGGTTAAATAGGGGTTAACAGATTAATTAATCCTTGGTCACCTTATTTTACCTATATAATTAGATGTTCATATCTATGTTTACATTTGCTGTATGGTGGTCATGTAACTAAATACTAATTGGATCGTTAATCATCCTACTATTTTCCAACAACTAACATAACAAAATTTCACTAACGTGATATTAAAAAGTCTTGATCATTTGACATAATGGAAATGAAATTTATGATATATTAGGCAACTTGTATTGAGTAAATTATATTGCATTTGGCATTTTATTCTTAAAATTATTAACTTCGTGACATATTGAGTAAACTGCATTGCTTAAAAATAAATAAAGATATGCAACTCAAATTGATGAAAAGTGTTAAAAGTGCTAATGATCCAATTAGTATTTAATTACATGGCATGGCGGTCATCGAAACAATTAAAACATAGGTATAACGTCCAAATATGAGATAAATACATTGATCATTGATCCGATTAACCCTCATCCCTCTTTATGTGTTCATGTTGTACTAACAAGCAAAAGAACCCTGAGGCATCAATTCAGCATTATGACTCAGCCCTCTAAGGGTTGTTTGGTTCTTGGGTTGTATTTTGATGCATGTCATTGACCTTGGAAAACTCATACTCAAATCTTGTTTGTTTGCATTGAATGATAAAGATGATTTGCGTGAAAGATAATCTCTACCCAAATTTTTGTTTGGTTGCGCTTGCTTTTTGTTGGGGATACCTAACTAAGATCACAAATCCATGTGAAATCAGCATAATTTTAGGAAATTATATTTAATATAGTTATCTTACACGGTAACTCTGAATTTGTCGTGTGAAAAATAACAACCAAATAATCTATTTAATAAAAATATATGACTTCGAACTCATGGGTCTCATTTTCAAGCAAAATCCACGCCCACATACAAGGAAATAGACAGCCCTAATTGGATTTAGTGTTGGGCTTGTAGTATTGTGGCCTATGCTTGGTCATAACTGGGTTCTTATTCTCAACCAGGGGCCTGATATATCAAATATTAAGTCAAATCTCTAAGCCTTGAACAGAATGTACAATCACACGATATAAGGCCCAAAGCCTTTGCAGAAGATCTAGAAAGAACCAGAAATATGATTTTCTCAATAGGCTTCGCCCACTAAGGGCCTAGTCCATGTGTGGGTATATGTTTTTTATTTGTTATTTTTTGCTAAAAATGTGGGCGTATATGCTATCTCCTTAACTTTTACTTTTCCAAAAGAGATGGTATATGCTTAACATGACTGTAAAACTTTTTTGATTTAACAAGAAAAGGAGAAAAGAAAATGAAACATTAATCTATAGGAGAGAAAATCTTTGCAAGCATAGCAGAGATCTTTATAATGTTTGATGAGCTATTTATCTGGATCTTGAGGGCCCAACTTAGCATGACGACGCTGATTTATGGAACCCATTTGATAGGGCTGAGTTTAAAGTCCTTTTGTATGTTTACTCGTACAGGGTGTGCCATTATGGCCCCTCTAATCAAGGCCACATTCTATTCGAAATATATTTTGAGTAAAATAAATATTTTATTGCGCAATTTTAGATTATTTTCTTGGATGAACTGCTCCAATAATGGATGAGTGTAGGCTTACCTTCCAAGGAATTCAAGTCAAAGCCATAATGGAGCTTTTGCATCTAAAATAAGCCAATATGTCTTTATTATCTAATTATTATAAGGATTAATGAGCAACAAATCAAGTTGTGTTGAAAAACAAACAAAAAGGAAGCACTCAATAGAAAATCATGCAGTAAAGCAGTGTGTTTAGATGTGTTCCAACATTTATTATAAAGTTGGTGGATCGATTATATATATTGCTGCACTGATCTATTGTCCTGATTGTATTGATCTTTCAACTATTTGTAATGAATTATATTATTGTTTGCTCACAGACCTTATAATGTTTGGTTTTAAAGTATTTTTTTGATTTTATTAGTTGTACTAATTTAGTATATTGTTTAAATTAAAACGAAAATTCAAAAAGAAATCAAACTCTAAGAAAAGAAACCCCAAAAATGGGTTTCAAATCAATTTCCAACAATTTTATTAGGATCGAACTTCCTAAAAAATGGGTTGATTTGAATAGAACACAAAGCCCTTTCTTTCTCTCGCTTTGTGTGACCGCACAAAGAGGGAACACGAAATCCTAGATGAAAAATTAATTCAATCATCTTCTCTTTTGATAGTGGTTTGTGCCACATGGCATTCTCCTATTGGTGTGGTGTAGTGCTCATGAATATTCTCCTTAACAATGTGGTCCCTAACAAAGTGATGTCGAACAACTATGTGCTTTGTGCGTGAATGGTAGACTGGGTTGTTACTCAAATCAATGCTACTCTTATTATCAGATCTAAGAGGAACTTTTTTAAAAGCGATGCCATAGTCTCGTAGAATCAAAGACATACAAAGGGATTGTGCACAATAACTACGTAATGCAATGTACTCAGCCCCCTGTAGTAGATAAAGCCACATAGTTTTATTTCCTACTAGAGCAAGAAACAACAGAATGTCCTAAAAGATGCATTGTTCCACAGTGCTTATTAGTATAACACCCAGCATAATCACTATCAGAATACCCAACTAAATCAAAAGAATTACACATAGGTTACCATAAACTGAATTTTTTCGTTTTAATTAAATATCAAAAAATTCATTTTATGGCTTTCAAATGTGATTCTTTAGGATTGGCTTGAAATCTTGCACACAAGCACACACAAAAAAAATAATATCAGGATGAGAAGTAGTAAGATAGAAGAGGCTATCAATCATTCTCCTGTATCCTTTTTCATCAATTGATACTCCCGTCTCATCCTTCATGAGCTTTGTTGACGGGCTCATCGGGGTTGAAGTAGCTTTCAATTTATCCATATCGAAGTGAAATAAACATACTTTTTAAACTTATGGTAAAGATCCTTATTAGTAGCTTCGAAAATAATATTATCAACATACACTTGTATAAGAAGAATATCTTTATCAACAAATTGAGCAAATAAGATATTGTCAGCAAACCCCTTCTTAAAATTATATTTAAGCAGATAAGAACTTAGACGATCATACGAAGCTTGAGGTGCTTGTTTAAGACCATACAAAGATTTAACAAACTTATATACATAGTCTGGAAAAGCATGATCAATAAAACTTGGGTGTTGTTCTACATAGACTTTTCCTTTATGTACCCATTTAGAAAGATACTTTTTACATCCATTTGATAGAGCTTAAAACCTTTATAACAAGAAAAAGCAAACAAAATTTTGATAACTTTAAGGCTAGCAACCGGAGGAAAAGTTTTATCAAAATCAATCCCTGATTGTAACTTGTAGCAACAAGTCTAGCTTTACTTCTCATGACATTATTTTTTTTATCCAATTTATTTTTAAAGACCCATTTAGTTCCTACAATTGGGTGAGCTTTAGGTTTAGGAACCAAATTTCAAACTTTATTTCTTGTGAATTGATTAAGTTCTTCTTGCATTGCTATACTCAATTTTCATTATTGATAGCATCATTCACATTTTTACGTTCTATTTCAGATATGAAATTTATATAAGCATAGAACTCTCCAAGAAAGAATTCATAATTTTTTACCTTCATCTATCTTTGTGGTTGACATGGAACAATAGTAGTCATTCAAATGAATAGTTGGCTGACGATTCCTTTTCGAGTGATCCCTTGTTTGAACAATTTGTTGATTTTCTGAATCTGTTGGATTTTGAGTTTCTTCAGAAGCTTCAGGTACTGTCTCCTCATTCTTATCTCCTGTTTCTTCCTTCTTGTCTCCTGTTCCTTCTTGAGCTTTCTTCTCACTCTCCTCCTGTATCTTTTCTTGCTCAATTTGATCATTTGGATTCATCACAAGTGGGTCATCTGCATTATCAACAAAACCAATTGAAGTGTGAGTTTTATCAAATTTAACATGAATAGACTCTTTAAGAGTTTTAATTATTTATTGTAAACTCTATAAGCTTTACTACATGAAGAGCATCTCAAGAAAATACACATATCAACTTTAGAATTAAATTTCCGTTATTGATCTTTTGTGTTTAAAAGATAGCACTTACAACAAAAAATACGAAAATGTGAGACATCTGGGGATATTTGATAGTAAAGTTTATAAGAGGTTTTGTTTAGCATAGGTCGAAGATAAGCTCTATTATTTACATAGCATGTTGTATTCATTGCCCCAGCCTACAAGTGCTTTGGCAATTTATACTCATTTAATATAGTTCTAGTCATTTTCTGTAAATTCCGGTTCTTTCTCTCAACAACCCCATTTTGTTTAGGTGTTCGAGGAGAAGAATACTCATGAGTGATACCCTTATTAGCGCAAAATTTTCAAAAAATTTATTTCTAAATTCACCTCCATGATCAGAATGAATGGTATGAATAGGGAGGCTTTTTTCTTTTTCAATGCTTTTGAAAAATTTTCAAAAACTTTAAAACATTCACCCTTTTCGACTAGAAATAGGGCCCATATAATTCTAGAGTAATCATCAATCACAATTAAATAATAACTATTTCCTCCTAAACTATATATGGACACCGGTCCAAAATAATCTAAGTGAAGTAATTGCAATGGTATAGAAGTGCTCACCAAAAATTTTAAATTATGAGAGGATTTTATAAATTTACCTTTCATGCAAGCCTCACATAAACTCTCACTTTTAAAAGTAGAGATAGACAAACCTCTAACTAATTCTTTCTTAGAGAGTTTTTACAATAAACCCATGCTTGCATGTCCAAATCTCATGTGCCAAAGCTCATTATCCTCTCTATCTACAACCAAGTATTTTACACTAACAGTTTAATTTAATATCATTAAAGTTTAATGTATATACATTAGCATGTATATTTTCAGTAAAGACTATCGAACTAGTTTTTGAATTAATAATTTTGCATACAGTAGATTGAAAAGAATAGATATACCTTTATCATAGAGCTAACTAATGGAAACAAGATTATGCTTTAAACCATCAATAAGTAAAACCTTAATGAGTTTAAAAGAATCATTACCTATATCACCGACTCCTAAAATCTTACCTTCATCATTATTTCCAAAAGTCACATCTCCACCTTTCTTCTTGTTGAGACTATGAAATAAATGTTTATTACCTGTCATGTGTCGAGAACATCTCGAATCTAAATACCATGTACTTTCATGCTCCTTGGCTCTCCATTGAACTTCCTTATCTGAATTTTCATCCTCTGAATCTTTTGAGATATAAACATTAGCCATGAGACAGTGACTGCTATCATTCGAGCTTAAGTTATTTTTTGATTCTTCATCTTCACTTGAGAAATCCCACGATGTGGCTTTGAAACTCTTGTTCTTTCCTTTGTAGTCACTTTTGTTGAGAGAGCAATCGTTTCTGAAGTGTCTTGGTTTCCTGCAATGATGACAAATAATTTCATAATCTAAATTTTTATATTTATTTTTCCTTACCTTAGTGAAATTCTGATTACATTTATTGTACGTAAACTTTTGCCCATCTTTTGACTTTAGGAAATATTTGAATCCTTTGACTTTTAATCTCATCTCACTCTCGTCATCACCATTAGAGTCCGAGCTTGATTCTTTCTTCTTCTTGAATCGAAAATTTTCTTTTTTTTACCTTTAGGGCTAATGACTTCTTCTTTGAATCATCTTTAGAAGCAACTTCTCTCTTTTTTAATTGAACTTCATACATGAGAAGATTACATATAAGATCTTTAAGAGTTAAATTGAAAAATTTTATATTTCTTCAATAGCCGTACATTTGGTTCCCAATCCTTAGAAAGAAAACAAAGAATTTTTCTACAAAGCTCTTTGTTGTCATGCTCTCTTCCTAAAGCTTTTGATTTGCTCACAATGTCCATGACTCAGGTGAACATATGCTTAATACTCTCTGAAGCCTTCATCCTGAAATTTTCATATTTACTGACAAGCATTGTAAGTTTCACATCTTTCACCTTTGAAGTTCCCTCATGTGTAACTTCTAATAGTTTCCAAATTTTCTGCGCAGTAGAACAATTTGAAATATCATTAAATTCTTCTATAGTTAAAGAATAATAAAGAGCATGCATAGTTTTAGCATTCAAAGAATAAGTCTTTTTATCCTGAGCGGTCCACTTATTCCTAGGAGTAACTAAGGTAGTGTCTCCTGTAACAGTAGTAGGTTTACTATAGTCGTTTTCTACACTACTCCAAATATCATTATCGGTGGACAGTAAAAAGACTCTCATACATAGGGGTGCATTCGGTCCGGATACGGCTTGGATACGATACTTATCAGATCCATATCCGCTTACCCATCTCGGATGCGGATATATCTCGGTAAGGAAAATTCATATCCATATCCGCTAAAATCGGATACGGATATATATGCGGATATATAAGCGGATGTGCATGCGGATACAAAACGGATATGACAAAACTAGATAATATTGAAAAAATATACTTCATGTGATACAAAAGAGTTCATTAATATGTTCATTATATCTGAAATTCTAATATTAGACATCTTAATCATCAAAATTAACCTCAAATCCATAATCTTAAGGATTAAAACTATAGTAACAATATGACTAATATGTATTCGGATATTTCGGATACGGATCTGGATATTTCACTATAAAACTATATCTGTAACCATATGCTATCGGTTATAGATCTGAGTAACAATATCTGTATCCTAACGGATACGGTTATGGATATTTCCTCGGATACGGATACGGTTTAGCACCCCTAGTCATACATACTTTTCAATAGGTGTAGTTTGTCCCATTAAAAAGTGAGAGTCGGTTCACAGCGTGTCCCTCAAAAAAAGCCATTGTGGCGGTCCAACTAGATATCTCTACCCTAGGTTGTGAATTCTAAAGATGGGTAAGGAGGCTCTGATACCACTTGTTGGATCTGAGATGTAAGCCTAGAGGGGTGTGAATAGAGTTACCATTTTTCACTAAAAATACAGAATAAGCAGCGGAATAGATAAAATAAAAGTGAAAAATAACCAACCAAAGACACACAAGATTTTATAGTGGTTAGGGAAATAATTCTATGTCCACTCTTCCTTTTCACGAAGGGGCTTCCTCATTATGCCAATAGTTCTCCTGAATCACGACCCGATTTAATAGGTTTGTAAAAACCGTACTCTAGAATCTACCCGAAACTAGTTGTCTAACCTAACTCTCCACAATGAGTAACACTGATCATCACATTTTATTACACTTTTATACACTCATTATCCATTTTATTTGAATAAATATATCACAAATAACATGTTTTTCTTTGAATTTGCAGGAAATGAAGATTTAATGAATAAGAGCCCAAAGGAACTCAATTCACTTAATTTTTTACCTTTTATTAAAGCTTTATTGAAGCACATGATCAAGCCAAGCAGCTCATAGAAGTCCAAAGAGTTCAAGAATTTCAACCAAATTCGAAAAGAAGTATCGATATGAGTATCGATACCTGTACTGATACTAGTATTGATATTAGCATCGATACCAATATCAATATAGGTATCGATTCCAGTATCGATACCCCTATCAATACTAGTATCAATACCGATGCGATTCTGATTAAAGGCTAAAATTATTTTACTTGTGGGTTAAGTTTGATCTAACGACTAATATTGATTGATGTATTCTATAAATAGGAGTAAATAGTGAGGGTTTGAGTGTGAAAAATTTTGTAAACTTCTTTTGGAGAGGAGGACCTTTAACTTGGTCTTCCAATTTGTAAACTTTTAAAGTTTGTAATAAATAAAAAATTTCCTCCTTTTATATTTTCTTTTCTTCTTTGTTGATGAAGATGAAGATTAAGATGGAGATTTGCTTTTAAGGGGCCAACCCCTTGCAATGTAAGTTTTTATTTTTATCTTTTATTTTCTTATTTTATAAATTCATGTTTTAGGATTTTATTTTTTAATTTTTATGTTGGGTAATGTATATTTACTTTCATGCTCTTTTGTTGCTTTGTAGAATTTATTTTCTTGTATTTTTTTTGTAGTGTAGATTTACTTTTATGCTCTTTTATTTTTGTTAGTTAGATTTTCTTTATGCTCATAGTTTAGATCTTTATTTTCTTATTCTTGTTCTTATTTTTATAGTTAATTTATATTTTTCTTGTAATTTAGATCTCTTTCGTTTATGCTTTCTAGTCTAGATTTTATTTCCTTATTTTTATTTTCCAAAATATGCAACTAAATCTTGTAGGAATTCTAAAATTGTATAAAACTAATTTAATTTCTTTTATAATTTGTGGATTGCTCTTTTATGCTTAAAATGATCATGTTTAGGATAATAAACTAGAGAACTAATTGGTAAAGAAGAATTTGATAATCTATGCTTATCTTGAGTGCTTTAATAGGTTATGCTTATAAATTCTAGAATTATTATCTAGTTATTGTTCTTTTCATGAAGGAAATTTTGCTTGGATGATAATTTGATAGATTATGCTTTCATTATGTGGTTTGATAGTCTATGCTTAGTAAATCTAAAGTAAAATATGATAAAAGAGAGTAGTTCATAAATCCTTAATGAAATTAACTAGTGGATTCAATTCTAAATTTCTATATCTGTACTTGATTTCCTCTATTTTTACTTGTTTTGATTTTTCTCTTTATTATTATTTTTTCTCTTCTTGATTTTTTTCTATTTTCTTTTATTTCTCCTCCTTATTTATTCTTTGTTTTCTTTTATTTGTTCACTCTCTTTCTCTCCTCTTGTTCTAGTTTTCTTTTATTTACAAATAATCACACACTCTCTATATTTCTATACTTTCACTCCTGTTTGTCCACACACATTTTAGGATTTAATTTAGAATTTGTTTCTACACACCTTCCTCATGGGATCGACATTGTAACTATACTATAACTTGATAGTTATCCTCTTGTAATTTTATGCATGTTTATTATGCCCCTGTCAAATATCTAGCCCTAGTTAGTACCAACCCTCAATTAACACAGGCTTAAATATGCCGTAAAAACAAGTTTGAAAATAAACCAACAAACACAGTTTAAGCACAGAAAATAAGAAAGATCTTATAGCCCTTTTCAATTAACAAACCGTCCTTCAATAAATCAAAGTGAAGCTTGATGAAGAATAGTATAGATGATGAAACTAAGGGCAACTCTCCTCACTGAGATGATTCAAAGATGATTAGCGTGATGAGAAAGAGTTTGTTGAGGTTCTGGGGATTCAAAACTCCAGTTCAATTTTCTTCAAACAAACCCTAGAATTTCTCTCTTCAAGCAATCTTCAAATTCCTAGAATCCTCTCCTCTAATTTTCTCTTTCAATCTTAAATAGCATTTAATTAATTAGGAAAGAGATATTCTAATAATAGTGAAAGTTGGAGATGCAAGGACCGACAAACGGTTGTGATTAAATCACTAAATCTGTAATCAAGTGATGTAACCATCAATGGGTACTCACGATCATCGATGCGTCCTTGAGCACTATCGATGGGTTCATGTAAACCATCGGTGAATTAAAATCTTATTTCTGAAAATATGCAATTTTTTCTTGTAGACCATCGATGATCACTATCCTGTCAATGGGTTCCTGACACCCATCGATGGTTCAATGGCTGAAATCAGTGTTCATGCTGATTTTCACATCATTTCGCCTCGTACATTGCATATGTCTGTTTTCACATGTACTATATCATGTAGTATATCATCTCAAACAATTATTAGTACCAAATGACAGTTTGTAATTACTCAAATAAGAGCTATTGTATGGACTACGTCCTAACAACAACGAGTCATGTGAAAATGGAAAGAAGGAAGGAATGAAATAAATGTGAAAATGGAATGCTTATTCTCAATCTCACGTTTGGATGTAACTAAAGAATGAAGAGATAATGTACATATTTGGAAGTTATTTATTTTTGTTGATTCTCACTTAAGTGGAAATGCTTATTTCTTGACAACTTATTAGGAATACTTATTTTCACATGACCATTCATAAGGAGAATGTATATTTCAAGTTCTTAAAACTTCTTATGTTTAATACACGTGAATGGAAAGTGGGAACGGAGAATGTATATTTCAAGTTCTTAAAACTAGTTGTGTTTAATTAGGGGTGTCCAAATGGGCCGGCCCGGCCCGAGTTCTGGCCCGAGCGGCCCGACTATTTTCCCTTTTTTTATTATAATTTTAATTTTTTGTTAAAAAAAATTCAAGAGTAAATAACAATAAATCAGGCAAAATTTTGATAAAAAATCACTCATATTATTAATCACTTGTAAGTATATAATTTACAAATACAAAAAACATAGAAATTAAAATGATAAAATAAATTCTTTATTAATAATCACTAACAATTACAAATTTATTTTAAAATTTGTCGCATCACAATAGATGAATACATCCCAACTAGGTTGGCACCTACTCATCTATATCACTATCATTTGCAACTCTTTTCAAAATAATTTATCACAAATTTTCACCTAAAAAATAAAAATTACAAACTAATTACTCTTTATCTCTATCTCCTATTCCCAAATCTTGAAGTTTGTCTTCAATGCTAGCCCTCCGATCGATGCATTGAGTTCTCTTCTCGTACCTCCACCAATCTTGTAAGCACATTACCACCTGTATAGCAGACGGATCCAGCGATGTCCTGTGGTCATCGATCAAACGTCTTGATGTGCTGAAGGCGGATTCTGAAGCTACCGTAGAAACCTGCACTGTTAGTAAATCACGAGCCATGATGAAAATTATAGGATATGAAACTGTTCCATATACTCTCCACCATTGCAAAATATCGAAACTATTATTTTGACTTTTAACTAAAGATGAAGTTAAATATTGTTCAATTTCAGAAACTTCCATTGATGATGTAGATCCAGTCCAGATCCATCAGTTAGCTGAGTTATCAATAATTCCCTATCAAAACTCTTACATTTGCCCCGACTTGAACTTGTAGAAGCAGAAGCTGTAGGCTGATGTGTACTTACACCATATCTAGCTGCATACTCATCATATAATCTTTGAAAATAAGTTCTAATAGTATTATGATGAGTAAGAGTAGTAATAGTTTGACCATTATCAGTGTCTATTATCATGTTACCATACAAAGAATTTAACAAATTTCAAAGGCCAACATCCTTCAAACATGGATCAATAAGAATTCCCAAACCAAAAATAATAGGAATAGGCCTAAAATACTTATTAAATTTACTTTCCATTTAAAAATCATATTTCCAAAATAATTATCCATAACGATAATTATTAAAAAAATTTAAATATTTAAAACTTGTAATGCAGCTTGAATAATAGTTGGATAATAACAACGGATAATAGCATAGTAGCATCATAAAAACTTGTAGCATCTCTTTTACATTATATATAACTAACCATTCATCCTCGGTTATTCCATACATACTACCGAGCTAGAACTAGAAGTATAGAAAGCAATAAAATCATTTATAATTTCTTAATACTTTATCGCTACATTTAACATTGCATAGGTAGAATTCCACCTACGGTCAACATCTTTTGGAATTAATCGGGTTTAAAATTTTTTCTTTTACACAATTGCTTCCATCTTTTAAGTCTTTATTCGAAGCATTATGAGCTAAAGTTACATTCCTAACCTTTTCTATCATGGGTTTAATTTCATTAAATGCACTTTGAACAATTAAATTTAAAATATGACACATACATCTAATATGAAAAATATCACCACGACATGGCAATAACAAAGATGATCCGATATGATCTCTGACTACATTATTATTACTTGCATTATCTAGTGAAAGAGAAAATATTTTTTGAAAGTTCTAATTTTAAAGTTCTTCTATTATTAAATTTGCAATATTAATACCGGTGTGTGAATCTTCAAATGCAATAAAAGAAATAATTCTTTTAAATATTTGCCAACTATCATCAATCCAGGTGTCTTTGTGATATATAAATAACCGGTTTGTGCTTTAGATATCCAAATATCGAAGTTAAAGAAAATTCTGATTTAAACTTTGAAAATAAGAAATTATTTTTGCTTGTTTCTCGTGATAATATTTCAAAATATCACGTTGACAAGATTGACGAGAAATTTTTTTAAATGCGGGATAAAAACCATCTGTAATCATATCTTCAAATTCATCATCACCTACTAATTTAAAAGGAAGGTTTTTAAGAATAATAAACCTGATGACGCATTTCCTGGCTTTAATTGCGTCATAGTTCCAACTACGCAGACTCCCGGAGGATGATGATTGGGAGAGTAAAGATTGTCGGATATCACCTTGAGGCGTTGCCTGACCTCTGTTGTGCTTTTCTAAATGGCGTTTGAGGTGGTTGGTGCCGCTTTTATGATGAGCTTAGAAAATATGGCCGCACAACGCACACTTAGTCTTCTGGGTGAGAAGCCTACCGTGTTGATCCCTGGTGACGTCTATCTTCTCGAAGAAGTTCCACACATCGGATCTCGATCTTTTAGGAGCTCTAGGTGCGGAATCGTCACCACCGGAGTCGGGATCAACATCGGTAGGAGGAGTAGCTGTAGCTCCTATAGTAGGAGTATTAGGGCTCGTTTCAACATCGGGAGTTGGCATTTGCACTTCATAATCGGAGGAGGAAGCCATTTGATTATAGGATTAGAGAGTAAAAGCGAGAATTAGAGAGTATTAGAGAATATTAGCGAGAAGTAGATGAGTTTTGGATGAGAAAAATAAATAAAAACCCCCTCTATTAATAGAGCCAGCCCCCTAGCCAAATGACCAAAATACCCTCAATTTTGGGCATTTTAAAACCTTTTTGGGGGTATTTTGGTCAAAACGGCCAAAATGGCCGTTATGGCCTGTCGGACCGGGTCGGCCCGGCACAACGGTCACAAATGTGACTATTTTGGCCGGTCGGCCGTGGTTGCCCTACCAACGATCACGAAGTGATCGTTAGGCTGTGTCGCCCCTGGCCGACTGTTTCTGTCACAAAACGGTCACAAAAGTGACCGTTTGACCACCGTGCCGGGCCATTCCACCCCGGCCCATTACGTCGGCCGAGTCCGCCTCGCCGCCGTGCCTGACCGCTACCCGGCCCGCAGATTTTTCTCGCCGCCCGTGGTCCGGCAGGGCGCCAATGAGGCGGCTCGGACTGGCTAACCCGCTTCGCCCGGATGGCCAAGCCCAGCCGGGTCAGTCTCACGTCCGGTCCGACACCTGCCGGCCCGCCTTGGGCCCAATTGGACAACCCTATGTTTAATACACATGAATGAAAAGTGGGAACAACCGTTCTGTTCCATTTCATTCTCGCGTAGAAAAGAATTTTTTTTTCTTTTATAGATATTCTAAAAGTTGTTAAATATGGGGTATTACCCTTTTCTTTGTAAGAAATGAGAATATAGTGAAATTCATCCCTTTAATTTTATTTCCACATTACAAAGGACGAGAAGTAGCATCAGATCCACTTTCCACCAAAGACCCTATAGATGCATATATCTAATGCTTTGGGTAAATTTCACGGAATCTTCCTTCAAAGTGAGTGGCACCAAACTCCACGAATTTTGTAAATTAGAGAGGCCACCCCTAAACTTTGGGGGTGTTTTACAAAATCACCTTTAACCTGAAAAAGTTTCACAGACGGAGCTAAGAGGATTACACAAAATGTCTAAACACCGTCTTTTACAAAAAGAGGAAGGTAAGAAATTTAGAATAAAGGCTTATTTAATTTATAAAGTTAAAGGGATTTGTGCAACTAATCCAAAATTGTGAGGGGCTTTGCGAGATTCACCCCCATCCTTGTCCATAGCAATCTCTCAAACCATGTCAAAGTTTACTGACCGTACCCACAAATAGTGGACATGACCTTCTTATTTTCTTTATTAGCTAACTAGCTAGTCTTATTCTCACACACATTGGTTTGAACACAGGTGTTGACAAATCAAGGCCCCAATACTTCGGCCTGGTAAGAAAGGCCTCATCATTTATTTCCCTTCTTCAACTCCATCATGATCGTCATGAGGGCAAGCAAGGGGGGCTGAACTTTGCTCCAAGCCATCACATCATCAACACCCTTAATGACATTAATAGGTTGTAGATTGTAATGTGTTACTCCATAATGGAAGTCATACATATGCAAACCTTAAGGTCAATATTTAACGGAGATGCTCCTAAGAAGGAGACTAATTGATTGGAAAACCTAAGAATCATTTGATTGGTGTGACTCTTATTTGGATGTCACGAGATACTCACCTTTAGATACACCCCCACCTCATCTCTCGGTGTCGACATTTAAAGGGAGGGTCCCCAAATTAAGGTTTCAAATATATTTCTTCCTACATTTTAATTTAAATTAAGGTTTCAAATATATTTCTTCCTATATATTAATTTAGGTTACTTCCTTTTGCAATAGGATGTTTAGTGAATGCATTATATTTCATCTAGTTTGTATTATATTGGGGTTAATCGTGAACTATTGTCCAATTGTAGATAGACTTCTGCCCTTCTATTGGTGCCGACAGGCTCCTTTATTATTTGCCTAAGTGCGAATACACTACCTAGGTAAATTTTCTATTTTACTCTTAACTTAAGAGAATCTATCCAGGCAAATAGAATTATAGGAGGTCTTTACACGTTTGGGCTACACTATAGGGTGTCTTTCCGCAATAAACCCTTAATATTATATGACAAATTACATGCTCATTTAAACATGAAAACAGATGTAGATAGTTCTAAAATAACTAGTTGAACTGATCTTCAGATAATCTAATCTTAAAAGAGTTGCTTTACTATTGGGCAAATATACAGGTCTAAATAGAAGCCTTAAGTGTCAATTATGGCTCAAACAAACATTTATAATAGAATTTGTATCTTTTCCAATGTCATCTTACTAACAAAGATATTTCTTTTTAATATCATCCAACAATATCCAATTGATTATTATCATTCCTAATTAATTTTCAGTGTACGCCTCTCATGAATTACAAACATCTCTAGTATTTTACTAAAGTCACAAATCATAAACTTGTATTAAATGATAAATTATTATGATTGAAAAATGTTTTCTTTTTAGTCTCTGATCATAATTAAAAGTATCAAATAATTTAGGTAATGTCTAAACAATTGTTAATCATTTCATGATTGATGAGACATGACCTAAAAGCTACACCTAATAATGCAATAATGAATAATCTAACCTCAAAGGCCTTCCTCCAATCTATCAGGGATTTGAGTAGAGACCCACAAGAGAAAGCTAAGCAAAGGACAATGAGGATCACCCAACTTTGGTGTAGGGCCATAAGGGGACAAAGATTGATTGCACAAATTCTTAATTTGTACACAAGACTTTTGTTGTGGGGGGGGACCAATTTGGAAAATTTTGCAAGGGAAAGTGAGATCACGTGGGTCTGACCCCACCGAATTGGTCTCCAAACTAGATACATATTCAAGTCCAAAGTGGGATCCCCTTGCTAAATTGTAAATGGAAAAACAAAAAACTCCCTAGATAAAATTGATAGGGAAGTACAAAGAACATGATGTGGTTTTACTACGAGTTTATATCAATGTAATAACAATATTATCATTAATCATTAAATATTAATGAAATCAGAAACTATGTTAGCATAGTTATCAAATTTAAAATATTTTTACACAATTTCCAAGTAACATTATTATTACAACCAGAATACTATATCAGTATAATAACTAATTTTGAGAATATATCAGAGACGCGTGTTGGATTCCACTCTTTCATTATGATTTTCTATAGTGAAGACTCTATAGATTTTTATTTTTATTTATAATGGATCCTTATTAACTATCATTCCTTTCTTGTCCCACACGCTCGCACCTCTTTGCTTTACTTTAGACCTTTCTCCACTTTCTTCCCTTAAGTCCAAGGACACATCCACGTGAACTCTCCCCCCTCTCTATCATCACCTATCAATGACAAGCTCTTCCCACTACAACTACTAGAAGAGGAGCAAGCAACAAACATTATGTCCATATCTTTTATGTTTATGTCTATAATAACAAAAGGTCATGCTTTCTTGTGTCCACTCCATACTTGGCATGCAATACAAACTCTCTACCAAACATGTTAGTTTATACATCACACACATGAGATTATATAAAGATACCATGTCAATCATAATATATGACATCCATTCTTAAAAATATAGATGGAGGCAAGCGATCAACCAACAAAATAAAAGAAATTCCTCAAAAAAAAAAAACACAATAAAGAAGAAAAATCACGTGTATTTCATGTATTCTCTTAGAGTATGCACGTCATCTGTCAATAGCACTCTTCTCTGTAGTCATTGGGACCTCTGAAATTGCGATTTAGGTTGGGTCCCTGTCTGGAAAATAAGTGTTGAGGAGTGATATCTATCATATTTTCATGTTAACATAATTCACAAGGGGAGAGAAAGCTAATTGAAATATGTTTAATTTCCTCTGTATATACAAAGCACTTTGAAAGGATTGGAGGGAGAAATACATACTCTCAAAGTCAAACTGCAAGAACGCTTTGAACACTATGGAACCTAATTTCTTCTAATTTTTTTTTTCTCTATCTACATCTGATCCTCTCTCACTATAATTAATTGCTTATTGTTCCTTGATCGGAACTAGATTACAGAGACCTAATAGTATCTGCGCAGTGCCTAATTATCCATCAATTAGGCCTAATAATTAAGAAAACAAACAAATTAAGTCTTAATTAATTGATCTGTGTTATTTCCCTAACAAGTTGCTGAATGAGTGAAGGGATTGTAAAAGTGAGGCTTGGTTCCAACCACAAAAGGCCCAGATTTCCCCTTCGCTCCCTCGCCTCCACCAACTCCGGCGACCCTCTCGCACGATGGGCACATCGTCAGCGTCGCCGCCGGCAGCTGCATGTAGAGCGGCGCCGCCGGAGCGAGCTTCATCGTCCGCAACTCGTTCACCTCCTTCTGCAGCCTCCGGTTCTCGTCGGTCAGCGTCTCGCAGCACCTCTTCAGGAATTCACAGTCCACCTCTGTTTGCTTCAGCTTTGTCCTGAAATAATAATAGTCCCACATCGGAAATAATAAGAAACAGAAAAGTGAATATATTTTTCTATCAACAGATCGGTGAGCTCTGTGGACGCTAACCTGGCTCTCCTGTTTTGGAACCAAACTTCGACTTGTCTCGGCCTGAGGTTCAACTGCTTGGCCAACGCTTGCTTTTGTTTCTAACAGTTAACAACAAATTAGTAATCATCAAATAATTTTAGACAAAAATTAAAGAGAAAAGATTCAATGAAACTTCCATTAAAAAAAGATTTAATTAAAACTCACTGGATTAAGAGTACTATGCTCCTTAAATCTGTCCTCCAAAAGCGCAGACTGTTCTTTAGTTAGCCTCAGCTTTTTCCTCGCGTTGCCATCTTCATCCTCATCGCTAGTCCTCGACGACACTCTCTCGACCTCAGCCTCGGCCTCTTCCTTCTCTCTCTTCACCGTCATCGTCGACGGATACGCGGTGGAGAATGAAGAGACGGGACTGTGAGGCGACGATAATCGAGCGGGCCTGGCGTCCATCGTCGGCCCGTAGGCATCGTCGGAGAGGCTCAACGTCAGCGATGGCTCCGTGGGCTCTTTGCGTCGGTGGTGACTTGTTGTAATAATTGGGCCGCAGCCCAGACTGAGGGCAAGGCCCGTATCATGATCTTCATTCATACCCATAGTTTACTTTTTGGAGAGCCTGAGGCTTGCCCTCGTTTATATGGAGGGAGGATAGAGAGAGAGAAGGATGTGATGGCTATGATTATTGGAGGAGAGAGAGAGAGAGAGAGAGAGAGAGAGAGAGAGAGAGAGAGAGAGAGAGAGATGCCTATGATTGCTAGCAAAGGAAAGGAAGGAATGAGTTATGAGAGGAATTGGAATTTGGAATACCACTAGGTTGACAAATATAAATAAGAACCCTATACCTTATATTAGTAATAGAGAAGGATATGTAGAGAGAAAGAGAGAGAGAGAGAATCAAAGATGTAGGCTCTTATCTTAGGATAATAATATATACACATTAGTAAGAGAGAGCGGGGGGACTACGTGGACTCACATGGGGATTGGATAGTACAAATTAAAGGGTAAGCTAGTATTGTATGAAGCCACATCAAGGGAGTGACTGTTGCCTCATCACTCACCCATCCACCCACCTACCCGCCCAACCTTTGGCTCATTAACTAAGTGTGGCACCTTCCCCCCCTTCCTCTCTCTCTCTCTCTCTCTCTCTCTCTCTCTCTCTCTCTCTATTAGCCCTTTTGGTGTTTTTTTTTTCCTTTTCATCTAGCTTTACACATAGGCATTAATAGGAGAAGGCAAGCTTTCTATGGCTTCATGATTAGATTGGCTTTGTTAGCATAATTATATAATTTTAAAACTAGTTGTGTATCGTAATGTATACCAACTAGTCACCAACCATAGCGACGCAAAGCTCTCCACCGGTCAGTAGTTTGAGAGATGGACATTTTGATAATGTAATCTATGTAACTAAAGTCCAAATCATGTCAATTAAGATAGTTCATGGTTTAGGAACTTTTGCCATGTGTAGGAGTAGTTCTAGCTGTGTCTAGTTTCCAAAATTGTGTGTTAGTGCCATCTAGTAGGTTGAGAGGCCTTAATAATTTGTAGCTAATCTTTAATACAAAGCTCGATATCCACGATCAAATTGAAAGTTATCCACCCAATTAATTGTAGGGCCATGTGCCTACTAGGCATTGGACTAGTCCTTCAAGTAGTATTTGGTGATACATCAAATGAGGTGTTAATAATGAGTAATCATTTTTTTTAAATTTATCCAACATTAAACAATACATAGTGTTAGAAAATAAAATTATAACTTTGCATCTCCTCACATCTTCGAGGTTTTGGTGTGGTGGAAGAACTCTTTAGCATGATACTAGACCAACTCGAGTTCAAATCTTCGCATACATGCATTTAAAGTGGACTTAAAAGGTATTTCGTTGTACAAAGTACTCCGCATTTTAAACATGTTAAAGTATAAAATTATATCCCTCAGCCTTTATTATAACTTTGAATTTTATTGTAGCAAGAGAGACCTTTAACACATACATATGAAATAACTTTCTATACTGATTTTCCAAATAGAAAAAATTTAAATATTAGAGTAGTATGATGTTAGTCACAAATGTATTAAATTAAATATATAGCTATGTTGAGTAATAGAAATTATACTACAAATCCATTGCAAGTATCCAAATCCTTTCCTTTCTCCTAAATATATGTAATCAAAATCTCTATATTTTTATTTCTGCAAAATGATTAAGTCTTTTAGTATAAAAGTAGTATGAAATTAGTAATGAAACTCAAAATCAACAGATAAGTATTACTATTGCGCCCGAGATCTCGACATAGTACGCAGTTCGGTACTCGGTGGGGGCGTCATGCACCTGGTTCCCTTAATTGCTTAGCCAAAGATGGGATGAGTGAGTTGGCTAACGTAGCCCCCCCATTGGTATTGGTCCAGTGACAGGACTGGAGGTCTTAGAGCCCTTTGCACGCACGTGCGTGAGGTCCCGGTCTCCATAAAGTCCACACATGTGGTGTTCTCCCTCTGCCACTGCCCTCTGATTGACCTCTGCAACAGTGGCAGGTATGGGCCTCATGCTCCATTGCCTTCATTGGAGTCCAATTGAGAGTAGGACTTCACATACATTATAGCTATGGCTTCAATGCACTTCGGCCTCCATTGTCTTGTTTGCTAAGGGAAACTGAGGGATGGCACAAGTGGGCTCTTGGCTAAGATCCTAAGCGTGGCCAGAGAGGGGAGGATCTCCTAATGAGATTGGTTTCACGGATTTGGTCAAGCGCTAGTAAATTTGATGTACAAGTGATACAAATTTGTTTCCCTTTAATTTTCGTTTTTGTTATTTAGTACAAGATGAGTTTGATTGATTGATATACACGTTGATGTTGCATGCATTGAGTTTAATTTGTATTCAATTGGATCAGATGGAAAACGGTGCATCTGCCGGTCCGTTTGCTAGCTATTGGGACTATTACCATGATGGAAGAACCGAAATTGGCCGAGTTTATTAATTAGGTGTCCTTTTGGTCATTTTCCCATATCTATATTGGGCTTCTAGCTAACAACTATTTGTGAAATTACTTTACTTGTCATTTTATTATTATGACTTGAACTATATCTTCACAAGGTCACTAGTAAAATCAGCAATCTAGACGGAAAAAACCGTCTAGTTTGTCCAAATTTCCGTCTACTTTGACCAAACTAGACGGAATTCCGTCTAGAAAATTCCGTTTAGAATATTTCCGTCTAGATTGAATCAAACTAGACGGAAATTCCGTCTAAATTGATCAAAGGAGACGGAAACCAACCTAGACGGTTTTTTTTCCGTCTAGGTTGCAACCTAGACGGAAAATCCGTCTAGGTAAGAAACCTAGACGAATTTCGTCTAGGTTGCAACCTAGACGGAAAATCCGTCTAGGTATATAACCTAGACGGTTTTTCCGTCTAGGTTACAACCCAGACGGAAAAGCCGTCTAGATAGACAACCTAGACGGAATTTCCGTCTAGGTTGCAACCTAGACGGAAAATCCGTCTAGATAGGCAACCTAGACGGATTTTCCGTCTAGGTTGCAACCTAGACGGATTTTCCGTCTAGGTTGCTATAATAACAACCTAGGCGGATTTTCCGTCTAGGTTACAACCCGCACGGAAAAGCCGTCTAGGTTGCTATTATTCGAAAAAAATAAATTGCTGAAACGTGATTTATTCTGCATTTTACATTTACCTGATATACAAATCAATATATATTTATAGTCGAAACAAAATGTAATACACATCCAACTATATTCCAATCCAATCCAATAATACGCATCCAACAATCCAATCCAATCCAATAATATGCATCCAACAATCCAATAAACTGTTTCAACAACCCAATCCACTCCTACAACCAACAATCCAATGCACACATTCAGGAATCATTTATTTACAACAAATATACAAAGAATCCCGAGTACAAATAACATAAAGTATTCTTGCAAATAAATACTGTTTAGTGTATAAAATTCCAAAAAAAATCTAAACCTCACATCTTGTCATTGGCAATGGGTCAATTATCGTCATCTCCAGCCTGAAAGTCAAATTGATTTTGTTATAGGATCATGTGAATTTGTCATTATATCAAATCTAAATGTTTTCTTTATGTATTAGTCCCTAAATATTCAATTGAGCATTAGTTCCTTATGTTTTCACTTTAAAGAAAATAATAAGCAATTATTGAATTTTTCGTGGACTGATATGCAATAGAAATATTTTCTAAATAGTATGTAACTATTAAATATTATGGAGACCAATATATATTTATATGGACATTTTCTGCATTTAAAGGAGTAATATGTAATTATAATAGAATTTATGAACTCATTTTGAAATTGGATTAACACGGAAATAAGATACTGCTACGCTTTCCGTAACCAGATTTTTCGCACTGATGTTATAAGTCCTATAACATCACCGAATAGATCGCCAGAATCACACCGCCAAGCAATCTATAATGTAAGACATGACCTCGCCCATCGTGTGCCCTCAACACAACAGTACTCATCTCCTTAGTCACCGAACGAGCAATTCGTGGTCCATCCTTCCACGAAAGCCGGAGACTCAGAGAACAAGTGGCATAGCGAAATCTTGGATGGTGCTGTTGACGCCAGAGATGACATGGAGGATCCGATGAATGAACTAATGCCCGGTGTAGCTCCAACACCGCAATGGATATCTTCCTCTCCTATTATTATGGGTGAAAAGGAACCACATAAGTTTTATGTTCAATTTAATAAATTAAATAATCTTATTATGTATATTATTCAAAATACGTTAATATTCACTAAGTACTCATGAATTTTTATCAAATACCAAGGTTATATCAATATTTAGTATTCGTTTTGATTGTTTACCTATTATATCCCAACACGTTCTGATTAAGATTGATGTTATCCTCTACTGATAGCATGTGAGGATCAGGCTCTCCTTCTGCTCCCTCTTGACACATATGCATTGCTGCCGCCTCCTTTGTTACAAGTTCAAACCCCTCCTACATAAATTATCAAGATTAAACGTCAATTACAACATTGAGAAAAGATCTAAGAAAATTTAAAGAAAATTCAGAATAAATTCAATTAACAATTCTAAATAAGTTATAATTAAGTCTTACCACCAACTCGAGGTTTGCCTTCATCTTTTCCTTATTTTTCTCATCAGCTTTATAGCGATCACTGAAGTTAGCATATGCCAACTTTGCCTTTATGTTCATCGGCATTATTGATTTTCCCTGTAATTTTATAAATTTATGAGACTTTGTCGTCATATTAAGCACGAAGATCTTTTAAAATTTTAAATAATATATACCCGCTCTCAACAATAATCATCCTCCAGGATAGCATAGGAGTGTGAACCCAAGTGGTGGTCATGCAACTTTTTTCCTCTATTTACTGACCCCTTCGTTGATTTGTTCTTTAAAAAATTGAATATTAGTAAAGTTACAATGAATGAAAATATCATGACATGTATATAGTATATCATAAAACTAACTTGTGCGGCCTCAGTGTCCCAATACATGAGGAGAGCTGTGAGATGAAGCTTGTCAACCCTTTCATCAATGTTCAAAAATCGCTGCCAGTCCTCCGTATACTTATCATATGTTTCTGTCTTAATTTGATGTCTCCACTGTTTGAGGATGGTTTCAACCTTAACATTAAAAACATAGTTCCAAGCCCCTGGAAAGTCCTCAAGACAAAAATATTCCTGTAAAATATGCATGCATATTTTAATTACGATAATACAATATATTGCTATTCAATAAGAAATGAATAACATGAATAATTACCATAAGGTCCTTCCATATCTGCTCATATGCTGTCCACGGTAGTTCTTTAAAATTGAAATAAGAATTGACGATGCTTGCTCTACGTACGAGAACCTCGATGTAACTATTAAATCTCGGCGCCCAAGCACCAATAGGCAATGCTTCATTATTCCAGCGAATAATGGCTCTCATGCCCCTTGGTGGTTGTTTAGACTCGGGCTTGCCCCCCCGACGTCGTCCCGCTATTCGATCTGGCATAGCACCTATAATAATAACAATATGATAATATATCATGTAACTAAAGAACACGTAGCCACATTATAATAAAATTAAAAGTGCTTACTATAGGACACCTATAAAATTTACCTTTATCTTCCTTCCTTTTTTTAGCTTCGAGCGCAACGGTCATTCTAACCTCCATTATAGGCATGATCTCATTATACCTTCTATCCGCTAATGGGTGGTGCTTCATTGCTACTTTTCTGGAGGTAATCGCGTCCTGAGGGAGGGGTAGACGGCGATACTCATCTGTCTTGGACCGCAAATCGGTATGAAATATTAGAGAAGAGAAGGAGGGTGTCCATGAGTCTGCAATCAATTAATAAAGAGGATAATTAATATAAAAAAATTAATAAATCATAACGAAAATATTAACTGTGTATCAATACCTGTCTCATGTGATTGTTTTGGTGGTGCACCGGATGGCCTGGGTGTCGAAAAACCCAAGTCTGCATTCAAGAAACAATATGAGCTACATTACTAATATTTTTTAAAAAAATTATGCAACTATTAAACCAATTGTACCCGCATAAGGCGATATTGGTGGTGCACCAAGTTGGTCTGGTGTTGAAAAACCCCAATCTGCAACCAAGAAACGATATAAGTTAGATGACTAATTTTTATTTAAAAATTTATTAATATATTAAATAATTTATACTAGTATGAGGATGTGGTGGTGGTGGTGGTGCACCAGGTTGGTCTGGTGTTGAAAAACCCCAGTCTGCAACCAAAAAACAATATAAGTTAGATGACTAATTTGAGAATAAAAATTAGTTAATATGTTAAATAATTTATACCCTCATGAGGAGGTGGTGGTGGTGGGGCACTAGAGGGTCCAGGTGTCTCCTCATTGTGACCTGTGCCGGGGGTGGTACTCCGGGTCTTATCACGATTCTTACCGAAAAGCCTCATATTCCTTATCTGCAAAATAAATTATCAAGAAACTCAACAATTAATATCATAAATGCATTGAAAAATTTGGCAGTCTATTATCATACCCCCATTAAATAATTTTATTAAGCAAAATTTTAAAACAATAATGCACTGGAACGTAGCTCATACCTATCATCATTATTTTGCAATAAGATTCTGAATGTCGGTTTGATTACCATGATCGATCATATCAAGCGCCACATTTTGCGTGTACGAAAAGTCTTGCCAAACATCATCAGATGATTCAATTGGTTCATTACAATTTTCTTCACTTTCCTCATCATTTATTTCATTGTTATTAGGAAGAACAATGGATCTTGGCTCCTTGTACAAAACCACCCATTCAGCAATAACATTTGGATCTTTCACATAGAAGCACTGATCCGCTTGTTCTGCGAAAATAAATTTCTCATCTTGATATATTTCTCGGTCAAGATTGACAAGTGTAAACCTGTAATGATCCTTTTGCATTTTTGCAGGACACCACCGAACCTTGAACATCATGTAACTACATTGTTCGGGTTTACCCAAACCATAGATTACCTCCACAATATCTTCTAATTGGTCATAATATAGGATGTCAGCTAGAACTGGGTTCTGATCTCTTGTACTTGAAAAACATTCTTGAGCAAAACAACCCATGACTCCACTGTTTTGGGTTACCCTCCTATCATCGGTCTTTAGCGTTCGGAATTTATACCCATTGACAATATGTTCATTATAATGTCTTACTTCGTAGTAAGGACGTTGTGCATGAATAATAATTTCTTCAGATAATGTAGTGCCCTCAAAAAGTGATGTTTCAACCTAAGCAAAACAATATCAGTGAATATTAAAGACAATATTAACTTAAAGTTCGTTGCTAGAATCATACAACACTTACATCAATTCTGAACCAATCTGCAAATTCGTTCTTATGTTTTTACGAATAGTATCGCATTTGCATTCCTACGGTTATTTCATTCTTAAGCTTCTCGGTGTAAGCCTATTAATACAATATATAAGATTATATTGATGAGTTAAAAGTAAATTATTATATAACTTCCATATTACTTTTTTTATTTGTTACCTTCGATAGTCTCTGAAAATATCAAGATTTTCTAATACATATGCATGAATTTGATCTAAGTCAGAACTTGAATACTTTTCACGCTTCTTATCCTTAGGTGGATTCTGATATGCGGTTTTCTTCTTACGCATGTAACGTGATGCAAACACAAAGCATTCGTTGGCCACATATCCTTCAGCTATCGAACCTTCTGGATGAGCTCGATTGCGAACATAGTGTTTCATGCAACCCAAATATCTACGATAATTTGAAAATAAGCAATTATTATATGGAGTCAATATAAGAAATGCATACATAAGTAAAGAAGGTCATGAAATGCCTAACCTTTCAATCGGATACATCCAACGATAAGTAACAGGACCTGCAATCATAGCCTCTCTTGCAAGATGTTGGGTAAGATGGACCATGATCGTAAAAAGAAGGAGGAAATATCACTTCCATATTGCATAAAGTAACTTCGGATATCTGCTTCAAGTTTATTAAATTCACCCACATCTATAACTTTAGAGCACAATTTTGAATAATCCACAATACTCAATAATAATCTTCGGCCTTCTTTATCCATATTGTTACGAGTGCAACCGGAGCAATTGATGAAGAAGGACGTGGTAATCATGGGTCTTCAAACCTAAGAGTTTCCTCTCTTGCACCTGGACATTATTTGATATGTTAGAAGAGTAACCATCCGGCGAATTTACCGATTTAAGAATTTCATAAAATCTCTGCATCTGCTCAGTCGACATTGTAACACAAGATGGAGGCAACTTCATTCTTTTTTGACCAACGTCTTGTGCATGCAAATCATTCCGAATATTCAACGCCGTCAAGTCTTGGCGAGCTCGTAGGCCATCCTTTGACTTATTGGCATCCTGTAAGAGAGTTGACACTATATTATCGCAAATATTTTTCTCAATATGCATCACATCTAAGTTGTGCCGGATTTTAAGCTTTTGCCAGTAAGGTAGCTGAAAGAAGATACTAAATTTAGTCCATCCTCTAGGCAATTTTTTAGCTTCATCCTCATCTTGCAATCTCCGGACAGTTCTCTTACGCTTCATTGATTTTTTTCTCTTTAAGGAGTCTCTTACTCCGAGCTTGGCGTAGTTAGAATAACGGTTTTTTCCAAACCTTACTTTTGGATACCCCTCAAGCAACTGTACAATCTCATTTCCAGTCAGCTGACGCGGCTTCATCCTCTTCTCAACTGTGCCATCAAACATAGCAGACATTTTTCGAAACTTATGACTCAAGGGTAACCACCTTCTATTAAACCAATAGCAGCTCTTTCGGCTATGTGCTAATTGAACAGCTTTAAATTTCAGACCACATATCGGACAAGCATACTTGCCCTTCGTAGACCAACCGGACAGATTAGCATAAGCAGGAAAATTATTAATCGTCCACATTAAAATAGCACGTAATCTAAACGACTCTTTAAGATGAACATCATAGGTCATTACACCCTCATACCACAACTGTTTCAGCTCATCAATTAGCGGCTCCAAATAAACGTTAATATCATTTCCCGATGCGTGCTTGCTAGGTATCAGCAACGAGAGTATCATATCACGGTACATTTCATACAAAGCAATGGAGGTAAATTATATGGCATTAATACTCTTGGCCAAGTAGACCGGCCGAACTCATTACCCCAAGCGGATTGAATCCGTAAGCTAGATAAGCCCAACTCGATATTTCTACAATCATCAGCAAAATGGGGATAGATTTTATCAATATGCTTCCAAGCTAAAGCATCAGCAGGATGTCTCAATTTACCATCATCTATTCGATCTTCTTTATGCCACCTCATGTTCTTTGCGGTCTCTTTGTTCATATACAATCGTTGCAATCTAGGGACCAATGGAAAATGACGAAGCACCTTTCTTTGGAATCTTCTTACGCATCCCTCTACTTACGGTGTCCTCCCTGTTGAAGAGTTTTTGCGTTGTTTCCAGAAACTCCACC
This sequence comes from Asparagus setaceus, assembly GCA_012295165.1. Lineage (NCBI taxonomy): Eukaryota > Viridiplantae > Streptophyta > Magnoliopsida > Asparagales > Asparagaceae > Asparagus > Asparagus setaceus. Next base: position 56,514,941 of record CM022706.1, on the reverse strand, counting down.
GTCGGACACTCACGAAGGTCTTTATTGGCTTTATAGTATAGCATACAATCGTTCGGACATGCATCGATTTTATTATAATCAAGACTCGAGCGAAACAATCTTTTCGGCTGATAAGTTGTTCGGTATGCTAGCCTCTCCTCCGGAATAACCGTCGAAGCAAATCTAGAAGCATTTCAAAATAATTATCGACCATTCCACTCGGTGTCTTAATATGCGGAGTTTCAAAGATAAAAGAAAATCTGGAGTAATCGGTACAACCCTCATATAGCTCCTTTTCATGATCTTCTACTAGCTTCATTATCTCCTCTACTTCTGCGGCGGCATATCTTCAAGATTTTCCTCACCTTCGACATCTACGACCTTTTCAAAGATCATTTCGATATCATCTTCAATGTCATCTCCGGTATCATCTTCCCCATTATCATCGATATTATTTTCGATCGGACGTGAAACCATATCATTGAACATTCTCTCTGTGTCATCTAACCGTAAGCCACCGGACGTACCAACATGCACATTCCGCTCCTCATCTTCAATACAATCTTCTCCGTGATATGACCAATATTTATAGTTCTCATCAAAGCCTGATTTAATTAGATAGAGCCGTATATCATTTCTATTCATTAGCTTCATATTCCTACGCCTACAACAGGGACAATACATAGCACCGCTACTTAGATTTCTCCGATTCATTTCGGCATACCGCATGAATGCGTCACATCCCTCCTTGTATCGCGTGTCACGAAATCTTTGAAGTCGAGGGATATCTATCCACGATTTGTCAGGAATTACCCTCATCTGTAAATTTTATACAATTATTAACTTCAATTAATCTCACTACTTTCATGTAAATTTATGAATCGTCTGTAATAATATCGCACAACTCATCCTACCTCTCATACATACATCATTTAATAATTAAAAAAATTTCTCTCTTAAATTAAATTTAAAATGTATATAGGAAATAATTACCACAATCTACCAGCTGTCATAGGAAGGCTTCTATCCCATTAAGAATATAGTAGTGCCTACATCCAACCATTATACTTTGTATGTTTTCATTTCTTGTAAATTTGGCACCTACATTTGTTCTTCACGTACCTTGTCGCGGATGTTATAATGCTTATTGGCAGTAGACCAAAATGCAAAATAACATATGCTTATTGTACACGGAGAATAACGAATACGTGCTACCGAAACTTTTAAGAAATGAAAACATACAAAGTATACAAAGTTGAATGTATGCACTACTATATTCCTAACCCGTCCGAGAAGGACGATCCAATAATTACAATTTTAGTACCAATTCTTTCTTCTTATAATATAGCGTAGCGATCATTTTGGGTAGAAAATTTCATCTCCTACCCAAATATGAGTCATATATCTTATATATTATAAGTCAAAAGAATTGGATGTAATTATTGGACGGAAATCTAGGGGTAACGTTATCTTTTTTCATTAACCTAAATTGGATATATAACACATTATAATTTATTATAATGTGTTATATATCACTCTACTATGGAATTTTTTATTTCACGTAATTTAGCATCACAAACTCATATCATCACACATAATTTTAGTACGCACGGAACTTAGTGTAAATCGGCTATCATAATTCGGGTGTTCAATTAGAGTTAATCTTTAACTAAATATTCAATTAAATTTATGATTAATCAGGTTGTTCGAATAGGGTAATTAACTGAATTTTTAATTAGTTTTATAAAGCTGTTACTTGTTAATTTTAGGTCATAATTTGGGGTATTTAAACTAAATTCGCAATAAACAAAATAAAATTTAAAACTTGAATTTTAAGAAAAAAATACCTTTAAAGGCTGATGGCGAAATCGAGAGAGAGATCGAAATAAAGGATCGTGGGAGGGGACGAAGGGGCCGTGGCGGTGCTGAGGGATTAGGGATTAGGGTTGGTGGGAATTTTTTTTTTTTTTTCTTCTTGAGCGTGAGGAAGGGAAAAGTAAGTTAGGGTTTAATTTTTTTGGGTGGGGTCCACCAACCTAGACGGAAATTCCGTCTAGGTTGATTTTAAAAATTAAAAAATTATATTTTTGATCAAACTAGATGGAAAATTTCCGTCTAGGTTGATTTTAAAAATTAAAAAATTAAAAAATTAAAAAATTATATTTTTGATCAAACTAGATGGAAAATTTCCGTCTAGTTTGATCCGTCTAGTTAGGTCATTATTCTACTAGTGGGTATTGTTGGAAACATGACATACAACATGGCGGAATATGCACATCATGTAGATTAATTAAAGTTTAGCAAAACACATAGAACGCTTTCCGATTCTCTATAATAATCTGTCCCAAGATCAATCTGAAATAGCTTACTCAAGAGAAAAGCCTCCAACTGAAATCCACCCGTCACCAAAGAGCAGCAATATTGAGGGATATGTTTTTAATTTTTTATTTTTCTGTCTGTTCATAAGGCTACATATGAACCCTATATATAGGATTGAACTAGCCTTATAAATTTTAATTTCAAACAATTTATAATTGTTCAAAACTCTAGCCATAACAATTAAAGATAGATTATGAATTGTTTAAAAACTCTATCCATAATAATTAAAGATAGAATAGAATTTGTATTGCATGTAAACCTCTTTTTATGACATTAGTGAGACCAATTGGGTCCCATATCGAGAACTAATTATTAATCAATTTAATAATTTTAATTTAACAATCAAATCTCTACCTAACCAACTGTTCATAAAAGCTCTTCCATAATATGGGATTAAATATTCATGAATAATATTATCTTACATTCAGTCCTTTTCAAGATCGATTTACTTTAGACAATTTTATTGAGCAGGACAAATCACCTATTTTCTCATGCCTAAAATTACAATCCCCATGAACATAAATTAAAATCATTTTGAAAACATCAAAATATTTATTTTTATAAAAATAAATTTTAAAAATAATTTTCAAAACCACCTATCGACGGAATTTAATAGTTTTATGAGATATGCATAATAAATTAACTCATCAAAATGAGCATAATGAATCCTATCTAGATATCCATCATTTTCCTAAATGAAATATAATAACCCAACATTTTAGATTGTATAGCACTTGTAAAACAAGCTTAACCATCATATCAAAGCATACTAAATTATCAGATCGAAAATGACAATATCATCAAGTGAAAGGAACCATGTAACAATTCGAATTCTCTATCTCTTAGGTGACTCGTCCTAGAGAATCCAAATATGGTCTAGTGCTACACATATCACGTACAATACGCGCTTATGACATACACCATGCGAATCTTCATTCCCGGTGGTTGAGACCCACCATTGCATCTCATATGTCGGTGTCATGCATAATAACATATTATAACAAAGCTTTCCTTTAATAGTTATAGGTTAAGCACAAATTTAAGAAATCTCTAAGTTAGATCACATCTCTAAGCAAGTGATCATCACAGTGCATGATCGAACAAAATAATTTCTAAGGATAATATGACAACTATACAAAATGATACTCAAACAATATGTGCAACACTAGAACTTAATTAATATTCAAAATATTACATAAAATGTATTGATATTCAAGGGCATATAACACTACTCTAGTAGGTATGACATAAGGTTTATGTATATTGCTGAGTAAATATTTATTTTTATTTTCTTCTAGGCTTCTGAGGATCTAAATGGAGGGGGGAAATAGTTTTTAGAAAAGATATAGGCACATAGGGGAAGGAGTATTTGTTAGGACATAACTACATCTTCGTCATGGCCACTTATAAAAATATATACCTTGCGATGAAATTGGGTGATACACTGCTCATGTTGATCTATATGTCATATAAGGTTCCACTAATAACAATCACATAAGCTGAGCATATTATTACACATTCATCAAGTGGTTACAAAAATTAACAGTTTCCTAACAATACAACAAAAAAGACCTCTTGATGCATGAGTTGGACTATTCTGGTAGATGATCGTTCCATCCATTATGATCTAAGTGTTTTCAAAGATCTATAAACTATAAAAAAAATCTTGATGCATGTTCCATTATCTTCTTATACATACTGAACATTGTCTCTTTTGTTTTATTGTTGTAAACCGTTAATTTTACAATTAATTTATGTATGAGTAGAAGAACTCAATAAACCTAATTTAGTTTTTGTGTACCATTTAAAATATATAAATGAATATAAACGAAGTGGATCATTCAATTGAATTTATAGAATGTAGCTTTGGAGGTGGATATAGTATGACCAACCTAGTTATACCCTCTTGGTGTGTTTGGATGGAGGTGAACCAATGGAAGTTAAAGTGAAATTTTATTTTCACCTCGTTTGGGAGTTTTTTTAGGGGTTAGAGGATGGAAACGGGTGTAAAATTTGCACTCATTCTTCTTCCCTCCAATTTGGGCGGTAGAGGAAGTAATAGAAACGGGTGTAAAAGTTTACAATGTAATAAGACAACAATACCCTTATCACACTAAAATCTATGGCCAAGATTCATTTTCATCCAATATATAAGAGTATTTATATAACTTTGACTATATTCACTTTACTTTCATCCTCTAATATAGAACTCCCAAACAAGGTAAAATAAATTTACTTCCGTTACCCTGACTAAACTCCCAAATAATATTTTATCTTTTCACTTCCATTCCTTACCTTTCCTTTCCGTTATTTAACTTTTCATCCCTTTCCTTAGTTAACTCCCAAACACAGCATCTTAGTTAACTCCCAAACACAGCATCTGAGTATTAAAGCCTTTCTCATACACACCAATAGTTATCCCAATGTTTAATATGCCTTCACCTAGCAGAAAAGATAGAATGATACTGATGAAGAGAAACTTGGGAAAAGTTAATGAGATGCGTAATTTGCAATAAGATGATAAGTTTAGAAATATAACATTAACTATGTTCCAAGAATTGAGAGGGAGCCACGTAATACAGACAAGAAAAAAATTGAATATAACAAGCATATACACTAACAAGTATATATCAAAAGTATTGAAAATTTTAAGAAATCTCCCATGCACTTTTTTAAGTGAACAGAAGTTTAAGTAAGCATATATATATATATATATATATATATATATATATATATATATATATATATATATATATATATATATATATATATATATATATATATATATATATATATATATATATATATATATATATATATATATATATATATATATATATATATATATGATATATATATATATATGATATATATATATATGATATATATATATATATGATATATATATATATATATATATATATGATATATATATATATATAATATATATATATAATATATATATATATTATATATATATATATATATATATATATATATATATATATATATATATATATATATATATATATATAGATATATATATATATATATATATATATATTATATATATATATATATATATATATATATATATATATATATATATATATATAGAGCAAGGCTCCTATAAACTTAAGTTTATATATATATATATATATATAGAGCAAGGTAAGATCAATGGATATAAAAGTTGGTGGACACTCCTCCTATCAACTTAAGTTTATAGAACCTTGCTATATATATATATATATATATATATATATATATATATATATATATATATATATATATATATATATATATATATATATATATATATATATATATATATATATATATATATATATATATATATATATATATATATATATATATATATATATATATATATATATATATATATATATATATATATCCTATATATTATTAATCCCCTCTCCCATGCCTGTAGCGACCATAGAGAGGACGGCTCAAGCGACTTCGGTCAGGCCGATCCATGGACAACTTGCGAGGCCGACTAAAAAGGCGATACTTGTTGGCCTACTCGCAAGATCAAGACGAGAAGCATCCTCACTCGGTCTACCATTCAAGGCGACCCACTCCCCTTCGGCACTCGACCCTTCCAGGGCGACAACTTGCGAGGCCGATTAAAAAGGCGGTACTTGTCAGCCTCCAGTGAGACGAGTCGGAAGGCGGTGTATCATCGGGCCCCCTGCCAACAGTCGACTACAATCACATTAAATGCATGATTAGAGTCATCATTTCTCCAGCCTCGAAAGTCTTTATGACTCATTGGATTTTGTCAGCGCCACGCACACCCCGTCACTGTCTCATTAAACGCCTGGATGACTCATCCCCCTCTGCAGCCGACATCTATAAAGCAGATTCCGGCGCTTTGCTTAGACTCAGCGAAATTACCCATCGGCCCTTTGGATGCGCTATAAAGGAAGGTGCTATCTGTTGCTTAGGGTAAGCAATTTCTGACTAGAAAACCCTTAAACACTTATCTCCTTCTTCCCCACCCAAGCTTTTAACTGACTTGATCGTCAAAGGAACCACCGGAGATCCCAACTCCGACCTCTTACGTGTTCTTTATGTGCAGGATAGGCCTATCGGCTCAAGAACCAGCCATCTGAAGAAGTTTGAGGACCATAACACCCCTCATAATCCATATATAAACCCCTGTTAGATAACTGACATCAACAATTTGGCGCCCACCATGGGGCCTTTCATCCTTCTTCACACAAGATGGCTGGTTCTGATCATCCGGGCTGATCCTTCAACCCATCCGCTGAAGAGCCGCATACAGGCTATGTCACTCAAGCCCAGTTGGAAGAATCCGCTTGGAGAATTTCTCAATCTCTCCAGCAATAGTTTGCTTCCTTCACCAACGAGCTCCTCAGCCGGATTCCTCCCCAACAGTCCTCTTCATCTTTCGTTCCTCCTCCTCCGACTCCTGCGGGTCAGCCGTTCATCCCTCCTCCTTGTGTGCTCACTGTTCAAGCCGAACAACTAGCTCTAGAGGACTACGCTGAGTAGACATCTCCCCCGTTTCGCTAGCAAACTCGCCAGGCTCCTCCCTGCCACCACACAGACATGGAGGCTACGGGGAAAGCCCGGCCGGTCATGATGGCCTAGAGCGAGCCGTGTGGGAGGCATCACGCGGCCCTCGGCATCCTCATGCTGCTCTAGGTCCCTCTGCCACCAACTCTGTGTCTACTTACGATCGGACCTTCAATACAGTCGCCGAGACCATCAGGGGGAACACTCCCCTCGCTGACTGGGTCATGAATGCCCCCTATGACAAATTTAAGATGCCTCACATTGAGAAGTATAAAGGTGAGGGAGATCCAGCGGAGCATGCTCAGAATTTCTATGATCTGATGAGCATGCAACAAGTGTCGGAGCCAATCATCTATAGATCCTTCCCTATCACCTTGATGAGAAGTGCCAAGATGTGGTGGAACTCACTGGACAAGAAGTCCATCAACAGCTTCGAGCAGCTCAGCCAAAAATTTGTGCATCACTTCTTGGCCGACACCAAACAAAAGTTGCCCTCCCACGTCTTGCTACAAATAAGACAGGAACCTAGAGAGAGCCTCAGGGACTACTTCAAGAGGTTCCAAGACAAGAGGCTAGGAGTCGATGACCCTAGCAACATGGTCGCCATAGCCACGATCTCGGCAGGGCTAGAGAGCAACGAGTTGGCCAACTCGCTCATCACGAAATGAGTCACCAACTATGAGCAGTTGATGACCAAAGCACACGGGTATATGGATGCAGAAGATGCCCGAGCCTATAAGAAGGCGACCAGGATAGCAGAAGTAGTAGCAGTAATGACAGCATCACCAGCAGCAGGGGCTGGCCCCTCTCCAAAAGAAGAGACGGTGAAGGATCCCCCCCAGAACCGACTCCAGGCCAAGCAGGGCCGACAAGAGAGACTAGAGGAGAGAGACAGCCAAGAGGCCGGCCCTCACTCCCTTCAACACTTCCCTCTCTCAAGACCTATACCTGGTCCAGAAGGAGGGATACCTGAACTCCACTCCTCCCCGCATGAAGTCGGACCCTTGGTACCAAGACCCAAAGCAGTACTGCCGGTATCACAGAGATCACGGCCATCACACCGAAGACTGCCGAGTCCTCCAGAGAGATATTGAGGACCTAATTTAGAAATGATTCATGAAAAGACTTATCTCTCAGCGGGATAGAAGAGAACCCGCTCTAGGGAGACCCGACAAGAGGTCCCGCTGTAGATCGCCTCGTCCCCAACAACAACCAGGCAAATAGTCTGCAGAGATCGGTAGTCGAGGCATCATCAACACCATTAGTGGTGGTCCAGTGGCAGGAGGAATGTCCAATAACGCTCGAAAGAAGTATGCTAGGCGAGCGTTGGACGTCAACTTGTGTGATAAGAAGCCAAGAACGGATCAACCCATCTCCTTCAGTAATGCTAATTTGAAAGGCATCGAGATGCCTCACGATGACCATCTCATCATATCGACTGAGATTAATGGCTTTCAAGTCAAGAGGATCTTGGTCGACACGGGGAGTTCCACTGATATCTTGTTCCTTGAAGCCTTCAATCAAATGAGTATTGATAATCACTCTCTCCTTAATGGTCGGTGAGTACCCTCGCTGAGGTCCCATCATCGGATTCACAGGCATTCGCTCATACCAGAAGGGATGATCACTCTCTCCTTAATGGTCGGTGAGTACCCTCGCTAATCCATTATCCAAACCTAATTTTTGGTGATGAACATCAAGTTTGCCGACAACATTATTCTTGGAAGAACTTCCCTAAATAGTCTGCAGGCGGTCCTATCCACCTACCACCAGATGTAAAGTTTCCAACCCCTAAAGGAGTTTGGATCATCAAGAGCAACTAGCAAGAGGCCAGATCCTTTTATCTACTCTCGATGAAAGGGAAAGGAGTGCTGGAGACCTTGTCAATTGAGAAGACATGTCTCCAGATGGACAAAGAGAGCGGGAGCGGACGACTCCCGTAGAAGAACTACAAGAAGTGTCGATCGACCTAGATGGCTTGAAAAAGGTCAAGATCGGGTCAAGCCTCATTGAACCTCAATGAGGATCTGTGATTGTATTCTTATGCAAGAATGCTGATGTGTTTGCTTGAGGACCCAAAGACATGCCGGGAATTCCCCCAGAAGTTGTGAGCCATGAGCTCTCGGTCGACTGACACAGCAAGCCGGTCCGACAAAAGAAGAGACATCTCGGATCGGAGAGGCAGAAGGTGGCCGCGGATGAAGTTGACCCACCGTTCAAAGCCGGCTTCATCTAAGAAGTGCAGTACCCGGAGTGGCTATCCAATGTGGTGCTGGTTAAGAAGTCCCTTGGCAAGTGGAGGATGTGCGTGGACTTCACAGATTTGAACAAAGCTTGCTCGAAGGACAGTTACCCTCTCCCAAGGATCAACCAATTGGTGGACGAAAGCGCAGGCCATGAACTACTTAGTTTTATGGACGCCTTCTCTGGATACAACCAGATCCTTATGGCAGAGCATGATCAAGAGAAGGCCTCATTCATTATATACCGAGGAACCTAATGCTACAAGTTGATGCCTTTCGGTCTTAAGAATGCAGGGGCCACCTACCAGAGGTTGGTCAACAAGATCTTTAAGCACCAGATTGGCCGTAATGTGAAAGCATACGTAGACGACATCCTTGTGAAGTCAAAGAATGCATCATCTCATGTGTCGGATCTTCAAGAGACCTTCTCTGTCCTCCGACACTATCGCATAAAGCTCAACCCAGCCAAATGTGCTGTTGGAGTGCAGTCAGGCAAGTTCCTTGAGTTCATGATTACTCAGCGGGGCATTGAGATCAATCTCGAGAAGATAGCCGCCTTAGAGCACCTACCTGAACCTCGCACGCTGAAGGATGTCCAAAAGCTGAATGGCAAGATAGCGGTGTTGGGGCGCTTCCTTTCAAAATTTGCAGAGAGAAGCCTCCCGTTCTTCAAAACGTTGAGAGGAAGCAAGGAGCTGAAGGAAGGTATTGGTTGAACGGCCGAGTACAGTGAGGCCTTCAATGACCTCAAAAGATATTTAAGCACCAAGCCACTATTGAGCCGACCAAGAGAAGGAGAGATCTTGTATCTCTACTTGGCCATTTCCCAAGAAGCCATTAGCTCTATCTTGATCCAAGAAGAAGACAATACACAGAGGCTGATATACTATGTCAGCCGGATCTTGTAGGCAGCCCAACTCAACTACACACTCATTGAGAAGGCCTCCTTCACTCTCATAGTTACAGCCAGAAGGCTTCGCCCCTACTTTCAGACCCATACCATAGTGGTACGGATGAATCTACCATTGAAGAAAGCACTTGGCAGTCCTACCACCTAGGGGAGAATGATCAATTGGTCGGTCGAGCTCAGAGAATATGATGTTCAATTCGAACCCAGAACAACCATAAAGGCCCAAGCCTTGGCCGACTTCTAAATAGAGTCAACCACAGTGGACGACGAATTGCCTCCGCTCCTACCAGTCCCTCTACCTAAGCCTTCGACGTCCAAGACAGCCAAGACGCCTACTTCTCGGAAGCACAGTACTCCTGAGCATGACCTGCCCGAGTTCGCCTTATGGTGGTTGCTAAAAGTGGACGGATCCTCAGGAGATGGAGGTAGTGGAGCTAGAGTAGTCTTACGTGGCCCTGACGGGTCCACTCATGAACACTCTATCACTTTTGAATTTCTAGCCTCTAATAACAAGGCCGAGTATGAGGCGCCCTTGGCGAGACTTCGAGTCGCCTTAGCAGTCAAGGTCGAGCTCATCTACATCCTAGCCGACTCCCAACTTGTTGTCTACCAAATAATGGGAGACTATGCGGCCAAAGATTCAAGAATGATTTTGTACCTGAAGGCGGTCAAAGAACTTTTAAGCAGCTTCAAAGACTTCAGAATTATCCAAGTCCCCTGCACCCTCAATGCTCGAGCGGATGATTTATCCAAGCTCGGTTCGTCCAGCATACGGAATAGTTCGGGGCCTGTGTACACTGACACCCTCAAGAACCCTAGCATCATGGAAGCCTCAATAGACTCAGTCATGCAGACCGAGACCGCCACAGAATCCTGTTGGATGGATCCACTAATCTAGTACCTAACAGAGATGACCTCACTAGAGAATGCTACTAAAGCGAGGAGTTTGCAAATAAATGCTCGAAGATATCTCATGCTCGATAACTAGCTTTATCGAATATCATACTCCAGTTGTAGTGTGGGGCCCTATCTCCGATGTCTCCCGCCGGTAGAAGCCAATTATGTTCTAAGAGATATCCATGAAGGGACTTGTGGGAATCATCCAGGAGCCAGAACTCTTGCTCAAAAGATGATCCGCCAAGGATACTATTGGTCTACCATCCTAGCCGAGTCCAGGAGACTCGTCTCTGTAGAGTCGAAAAAGTTTTGTTTGATTGACTTTGAGAAAAAGATTACAATCACACTCTCTCGATTACAGAGGAAGAGGAGGTTGATTTGACTCCTCTTTTGTATGGGTTCTTGGTGGCGAAAGAAGGCTTCACTCAATGCTCACGTAGAGATCCGCTTTCCGTTGACGATCAGCACAAGGTTGTTGATGATTGATGAAGAACTCAATCTCTCTTGCGCGCAAGTCTTTGGGTTTTCAAAAGTTCAAAAGTCCCTTCCTAATAGGCTGCTCCGCGGCTATTTATTGGGCTTTAAGCATGTAACCATCATGCTAAAATTGTGGAAGCGTGGGTTAGTGGGCATAGCTGATGCCCACCATTTAACCCACGTGGTTATCGTGGCTTTAGTGGCCTTCGTGGTCGTTGGCTTTCTTTGTTATGGCGAGCTTGAGCCGTTAAATGGCGAGCTTAGCTCTTCATTGGTAGGCTGAACCGAGGTTTGCTACTTGAGTGAACCGGTTTGATAGCGAGCTTATTGCGTGGCGAACCTGGTGGATGCATTTATGCATTTTGGTTGGATAACGAGTTTATTCTTTGTAGGTGAACCTCGTATGGAATGGTTGGGTGGTAAGCTTATTGCGTTGGCGAATCTCGGTTGAATGTCGAGGTTCGCTGCGTAAGCGAACCTCGGTTGAATGTCGAGGTTCGCTGCTGTGGCGAACCTCGGTTGAATGGCGAGGTTCGCTGGCGTGGCGAACCTCGGTTGAATGGCGAGGTTCGCTGCTGTGGCGAACCTCGGTTGAATGGCGAGGTTCGCTGCTGTGGCGAACCTCGGTTGAATGGCGAGGTTCGCTGCTGTGGCGAACCTCGGTTGAATGGCGAGGTTCGCTGCTGTGGCGAACCTCGGTTGAATGGCGAGGTTCGCTGCTGTGGCGAACCTCGTCGACAAGAGGGTTTATTTGCTTGGCGGACCTCGTCGAATGGAGAACCGCCAAACTTTGATGTTGTGGGCGAGCCTCGCCAAACTTTGATCTTGTGGCGAGCCTCGTCAAACTTAAGTGTTGTGGTGAATCTCATCATATATTTGTTGAGCCGTTTCGTGTGAGCCTCGGCGTTACGATTGAACTCCGCTCCTCGTGCGAACCTCGTATTGCGGTCGAGCCTGCGCCTTTTGAGCGAGTCTTGTTTTGAAGTTTATATGGTCGGCCTCGCCCTACCGTGAGCCTGCGCCTTGAAGCTTTAACAACTAGGGTGCTCGTGACCCTCGCCTAGAGGATTTTTGGTATCTACAAGACCCCTTCAAAGTTTTGGACTTGAATCGGGTTGTGTGGAGTGCGGAATACTTTGAATTTTTCTAATAGCTATTGGCGAACCGCACTCCAACCTCGCCAGGAGTTCGGATATGAGGGCAAGGCCACGAACCTCGCACTCACCGACCCTTGGCGTTTCGTTTCCGATTTCTCTTTAAATCCGCATCCGTGGCAAATTAGGGATTAGACCCCTTTGGTGACTTGTCACATCCCGGATCTCGTCGCGGATCTGCGCCGATGATCGCGTGAGAGATGCGGGCGTATATCTCGGCCGTCGGTTGGGTTCTTGAGACCCTATATATGGCGAAAGGCATGAAAACCCCACTGCTCATCTTCCTCAAGCCACCAATCTAGATCGCCGAAACCTTCCTTGACGCTCGAAGCAATGGCCCCCAAAATCGCTGCTGGCAAAGGCAAAAAGCCCGTTGGGACTTCTGGCTCTGCTCCACCGCCGTCCGCTTTCACAGGTAAAAGGCGTAAGAGCATCGCTCGCCAAAGCATGACTTTTAAGATCTGCCGTAGAGTTAATTTTACGACTTGATTTTCACTCACGGAGATGAGATTGCTCTCAAGATCATATCTTTCTAAGCTGCGCCCGGTTTTGATGAGCTTGCCTCATTTGGCTTGATAAACCTCATCGAGGTTCTTGATCTCGAGATCCCCATAGGGTCTGTTTTGAAACTTCGCTGTTTGGCGAGGTTTGATTATTTTAGATGAAGCTTCGTTTGGTGAGTCTCGTCTTTGAATGATGAGTCTTGTTTAGCAAGGCTCGTCTTCTTAATGGGATGGGTCTCGTTTGGCGAGGCTCGTTTTCTGGAAAGATGAGTCTCGTTTGGCGAGGCTCGCTTTCTTGTTGGATGAGCCTCGTTTGGCGAGGTTCGTTTGTCTGGCGAAGTTAAGCCCATTGATGGCGAGTTAGATGCGTTTGGCGAGGTTAAGCTCTTGAGTGACTTTGTCCTTTTGAAGTGGCGATTTAAACCTCTGAGACTAACTTCTTCTTCTCTTTTCTTTTGTGTAGTTGAGCATCCTTCTACCCCATTCCTCAGCGGGGTTCTTTTGGAGCAAATGGTGCTCAAGAGGCGAACGATTTCCTCTCCCCTCTTGTGAGCGTTCACGCATTTGTGGGCCAGGCTGAAGAGGAGTTGAGACTTCTTCGAACCTTCAACATCCACCTTGGCGTTGGATTACGGATGCCCTTTGGAGTCTGATGCTTAGGGACGGATCATAAAGCTTGTCTTTACGTTTGGAGATGATCTTGAAGATCGGATCTGTTGGACTTGGGTTCGTACAAGTGGCTCAGAGTGGTAAACTCACGCTACATGTTCTTGCCTTAATGGAGCAGGATTGCTCATGACCTCCTTAAGAGCGCTTCTAATCCTCGGAAGATGGTGGGATCTAACCCTACTCAAGATGGAGTGATGTGTGGTCACTTCTCTCGGGGTGGTGCAGGTGGACCGCCATGGTCATCATGTAGCGGTCTACAACACAGGCTTTTCGAGAGGAGCTTCTGTTGGCGAATCGGTATGCGGCCAACACCTTTGGTCGTGCTTTCCATAAAGCGGAGGGGCAATTCCCGCCAAGGATTTCGGACTCCTAGTTGGTCTCGATGGGGTTCTTAGCAATGGTGGCCTCGCATCCTTGAATACATTCTAGAAGAGTATCGTGATGAATTGGAGAGGTTTGGCCTTAGGGCTCCTATCGGGGCAACTCAAGCGGGCTTGAGGAACAATTCTCAGCAGTTCTTTGGGATTTTGGAATTGTATAATCGATACTCATACCTTCTTCACTCGGATGGCGAATTGGGGATTGCTTTGCGAGATGGCGAGGTTTACGGGCTACCTCATGGCGGTATCCGTGCGAGGAGTACATCCGGGGTATAAAGAGGCGATGGATTTGGAAAAGATCACCCCAAGTAGTGGAGACCTATTGGGAAGTGATGTACCACTATTATATTTGCACATGTAGGCGGCCGTCTTGATAAGAAGGGGAAAAGTTCATTAGTCATAATATTTGGGCCCACTACCTCTTTGAAGAATTTGGATGATAAGGAAGGTATTGTGGTGCCCACAGGTCCTCTTGGCGGGTAAATTGTCACGGCTTGTGCTTGACAACCTTCCACTTTCTTATGTGACTTCCACAGACGAGCATGGCTTCGGCGGTGACGTTTGACACTTATATTTATCGAGGCGGGGGCGATTTCTTCAAAGCGGTGCTAGCGGGCTACCTCATGTTGTGGCTCAAACACATCGTCGTCCCTGCCGTGACTTTGACCTCTTGGCATCGAGGTGATTTTCCTTCTTGTTTGCTTAGCACCGCGGGCGTCAATATGCACTTCTTCACGCCATGATTGCGGTATTCATTGCGACTTCGCGGCGTCTTTGCTATGCCTTACGCCATGGTGTTGAGAACCCGAGGGTGGAATTACCATCGCCTATCTTATGGCGTGGTTAGTCATGCATTGCCCTACTCTCATGGGTACACCTTACGCACATATAGAGGGACAAATTACTCCTTTCATCCGAGGCTAGAAGCGTCGATTGGACCAAACATTACATGGCTTCGGTCGCGGTAGCTCTCAGGGACTATAAGAGTTATTCTTTTAATCGGTGCCTCCCTCATTTTCACGGGGTCGACTATGGACAAGCTCTAGTGGATGAACCCAATGCTCGGGGTTATACCACTTTATCGGCAGGCGCTTCTTATGGCTCATGAGCATCCGTGGGGTATTTCATATGCCTTTTCGGTCCTATATGCGTGTGGAGCCTTATCTACCACAATAAGCCCGTCGGTTTGGGTATGATCAACTATCGTCGGTAATCCCAATTCTCAAT
Source organism: Asparagus setaceus (assembly GCA_012295165.1). Classification (NCBI taxonomy): domain Eukaryota; kingdom Viridiplantae; phylum Streptophyta; class Magnoliopsida; order Asparagales; family Asparagaceae; genus Asparagus; species Asparagus setaceus. The sequence goes on along the minus strand of CM022706.1, from coordinate 56,499,557 downwards.
TTCAATCCGGCGGTTGCGGCTTAGTCGTGGGAGCGGGGCTTGATGCTTGGACCGTTCTTTGGCGGCCGCAGTGCTCGTTTTCTCTTCATAGCGAGACCCTCAATCCGGACGGCGTTAGCGTATTGCAAGTGGCATTGCATGGCAAGCGCCGAAATTCGAGCTTCAACATCAACTCTTACGGGCTCACGATTGATTGGGGCGTTATAGAAGGCGGACTTCAGCGAGGAGCGCATTAGGGACTAAAGGAGTATTTGCAGCGAAGCGGATCTTTGGGCTGCTAAACCCCAAGTTGGTGTGGAGCCCTCCGCCAATCCGGCCCTCATGGGACCCGGGAGCCATCCGTCAACCCGGCCCACATGAGACCCGGCGGATATAGATGAGGCTCTAGATGATGCGGTAGCAACATGCCTTCTTCTGGCGGTGTTGAAGCAACTCAGGGGTTGAACACATGTCGAGAGGCACCTAGAGATTTCGCTTCTTTTGGAGAACCATCGGAACATATTCCAGAAGATCCTCTTGAAAGCTCTACCTCGCCCAGCCAGTCTGTTGGAGCTGTGCCCCAAGAAGCCATCCACACTTCAGAGCCTGGAGGAAGCCAAGCTTTGGTGCCAACAAATCAAGGATCTAAAAGACCGGGGCCCCTCGGTCCAGCGTGTAGTCAGCGGGTGAGGAGAGAAGCCTTGATTGAAGGCTGCCGCCGGCTGAGCCCCATTCTTGAAGGCCCTCGATCTTTGCCAAGAGTATGCTTGATGATCTTTGAAGAGTCTCCGGTGGGCTGCTGGCTGTTTGAGTCGAGAACCGGGACCCAAGGCGATCTGACAATCCACTGCGGTTGTGCACGAGACCCCACTGGCTTTGACTGTCGCCACCACTCCTTCAATTGATGTCCTGCCAATCCCGTCCTCGGCTTGTCCGTCGGGCTCAAATCCTTCTGCTGGTACCCCCTCTTCTTTTGACTTGTCGAAAGACTACGGGGTATCTATGATTCGCCATAATTTCCTCACCATCCTAAAAGAATCTCTGCTCAAGTGTTGGGCGTGGTGGGGACTTTCTTTGGAATCAAGGCTGTTTTGGAACCCCTCACGGATGTGATCACGAGCGACCAGCAGCTGCGGCTTCTGTTGCCTTACGAACCTATTTGAGTGCAGTGAGACCCTTTTCAACAAATGGCGAGCGGCGTGACCGGTCTCTTCATTCTATGATTGAGGATCGTGCCATGCGGCTTAGAAGAATAAGAGATGATACTCAATTTGAGCTCCAACGTCAAGTACTTTCGAAAGAAGCGAGTATTGATCGGCTTTTGAGGCGGCAGCGACTACGTATGATGAAAAGAAAGGGTTGCTAGCACGGCGTAACCAACAACTCTGGTTGACTCCTCTGGTACGCACTCATTGACATTCAGGCAAAATTGGCGGAGGCAGAAAGTGGGCTAGCGGCTGCTACGCTCTTGAGAAACATCAAACTCTGATAGCCCAATGTGCGGCACACGAGGCCGTAGTGGAAGCTGAATCTAATGATCTGGAAGGGCTAAGCGCTGCTGTGAGCCAAATGCCTGTACTTTCTGACAGCGATCTTCATAAACAGGCGACGGAGGAGATCAAAGTCGCCCACAAGGAAACTATGGTCAAGATTGCTTCCGAGATCCGCCAAACTCTTGGGAACTTGTAATTCATGTACATCTTTAACTACATGATGAATAAAATTCCACTTTTTTGTGTTCACTCAAAATTTTGTTGCGCACTTTGCATTTGCAATCTGGAATTTTTAGCAAACTCCCGACTATCAGCGGACTTGATATGTCTTTACGATTCTTGGTTTGAGCTGGACTAGCCATACTTTTCCCCTCAGTATGATGAGTTTTCGAGGAGGTTCTTTTAGGCTTAATGCTAAAATCTCCCCTCTATCCTTAGCCGTTCAAGGCGTTGGATTAAAAGATAAAGGCAAATTGCCTAGTAGGTCATTAATAGGAATAAAATGATATGAGGATGATCGAATCGTTCGATGACATAAAAGTATAGCGATTGTGATCAAAGAGTAATCGAGTTGTTGATGACATGAAAGTATAACAACGGGGATTACAAGCGAATCGTTTAAAGGAATGATCATGTGGGAGTAGTCAAGTCGTTCATTGACATGAGAGTATAGCGACTATGATTGGAATAAAGGTAAATTGCATGGTAGGCTACTACGGGGAATAAGATAGTGTGAAAGTTATGATCGAATCGTTCGGTGACATAAAAGTATAGCGATTGTGATCAAAGAGTAATCGAGTTGTTGATGACATGAAAGTATAACAACAATGATTATGAACAAAGTCATTCAAGGAAATGACTACGTGGGGTTAAGCGAGTGGATTCGGTGACATAAGAGTATAGCGACTATAATTGGAATAGGAGCACATGCATAGTAGGCCACTATTCGGTGAGGGAGTTGATAAGGGTATATTGCTTAATTAATCGCTTTCTAACCTAAAGTTATTTAGACAAGTGGCGATATGGAAATGATCAGTCGTTGATGGCGTAGAAGTATAACGGCGTGATCGAAAACAATCACATTGTTGATGGTGTGAAAGTATGACCCTTGTGATCAACATGAAGACACATCATTCGATAAATCAAAATTAGGTGGCGGTAGTTGTTCCGAGGAATTGAAACATTGGCTCATCGTTGAGTAAGCCCATAAGGGATGGCGAACATCATTGGTATGAATAACAAGCGTCGGAGAATTAGAATATTGGCGCATCACTTGGTAGGCCAAAGGTGGATATCGTAAAGATAAAATATTGACTTGGTAAGTCAATACTTAGAAACGATAAGATAATTGACTAGGGTAATATTTCTTGAAACTTACCATTGATAGGCATCATGATTTTGTCGCCTTCTTGATTGGTTGGTGATGCGGCTCCATTCGAGTAGACCGACTCCACTCTGAATGGTCCTTCCCATTTTGGTTCGAATTTCCCTTTCTTTTGGAATTCAAAATCATTGGGCGTCGGACGGCGATGCGAGTCGCCTTCCTTGAAAATCGACACGGACTTTCTTGTCAAATGCTTTAGAAATCGGGTGCGGTACAACTTCGATATCTTTGTTGAGCACGTAGTCGTTTTCATCCGGCATTTCAAGTTCTTCAAAGCGTCGGCGATGATTTTCTTGATCGTCATTCGGTGTTTAATGCTACTCGTAGTGGCGAATTTGAATCTCCATCGGTAAAATAGCTTCACAACCATAAACTAAAGCATATGGGGTGGTACGGTTGGTGTCGCGAACCGTTATGCGGTAAGCCCACAAGCTTTGTCCCAACTTATCATCCCAATCCTTCTTATTTGAAGAGACCATCTTGGTGAGGATCTTGATGATCGTCTTATTAAAAGCTTGACTTGTCCGTTTACCCTTGAGGATAATAAGGCTGTTGATGCTAAATTCGGATTGAATTTATCCGCGAATCAGCGTGGCGTGGTGACAAATTGTGGACCATTGTGCGTGGACAATCTGTCTTGGCACACCATATCGGTATATGACGTGATGTTTGACAAATTTGATCACATCAGTAGTCTTGACCATTCTCAATGGAATAGCTTCCGCCCATTTTGAGAAATAGTCGGTTATCGCCAATATGAAACAGTGTCCTTTTGAAGAAGGTGGAGAGATGGGACCAACAATATCCATTCCCCACGTTTCAAATGGCCAGGACGTGGCGGTAGGATGCAAGTGTTCCGGTGGTTGGTGAAGGTAATTAGCATGTATTTGGCATGCATGGCATCGTTTAGCGTGAGCCACGGCATCCCTTACCATTGTCGGCCAATAATAACCGAGTCTACGCAGCCGATCCCATAATTTAGGTCCGGGCTGGTGTGCTCCACAAACACCGTCATGAGCTTCTTTCAAGACTTGCTCTGCTTCCTTAGTTGACAGACATCGAAGCAGTAACCCATCATATGACCTTCTATACAAAGTCTGTAATTGGGAATCATAGTAAAATCTTGATGCTCGTCGACGAATTGACTCTCTTTCTTTTATGTCTTCGGGTAATATCCCATGCAAGACATAATCGATGTCGGGAACCGCCGGTCTCGTGCTTCAAATGACTTAGGTTAGTCTTATTTGCTTGGATGCATAGCATATTTGGTCGAAATAGTTGCCGACTAGACACACTAACTTCTTGAGTAGCATTCTCGGGCGGGGCTAAGCGTAAGCTGCAAGAGGCATGGCGCATCTGCATAAGTATTTTGCAAGCGGGGTACATGATCAATGTAAAAGCTTTCAAAGGAGTCGACTAAAGCTATGGCGGTTGCATGATGAGGATAAGGTCCTCGTGCGACTTCATATTCTCCTCTTAGTTGTTTAGCGATTAGGCTGTGAATCCCCAAATGCTTCAAGATGTTTCACACCTATATGTTTGGCTATGTCGAGACCAATCAATAGCATTGTACTCTGCTCGTTATTGGTACATGGTTACGATAGCGACCGCATTTCGTGGTATCCGCGTGGTTTTGGGGAGATATCGATTACTACCCCACTCGGCTACAGCGGGGCGTCATGGGTCGCTCTGCGGCTCCGTCAAAGAACAAGCTGCCATACACGTTCCTTAGAGACGGATTAGCTTCATAAGGTTCATCGGGCATGTCTTGATATAATTCGACTTTCCCTTTCAATGGGTGGTTAGCCATAAGATCACCTGCGGCTTGACCCTTCATCGCCGAGGTTTGAAGTGAATGTCGTCTTGAGATAATAACAATGCCCATCTAGCCATTCGACCATTCAGCGTGCGGTGGGTCATGAATACCGTATAGGGTCAATTTTGGATATGACATGTATAGTACGTCCCGCGAGATAGTGCATCTTTTGGATGGCGAAGACCAAAGCCAAACATTCCTTACGAATGGGAGGATATCGATATTGGCCCGACGGTGTCCTCTTGAGGTAATAGGCTGCTGTTCATGGCCATTGTCATCGTCTGTGCTAAAAGACACATAGCGCATACTCGTAGCGGATGTAAATCGAAAGGGCTTTCGACTTAGGTGCAACTAACACGGGGGATTAGAAAGATATGTTTTGATCTCTTGAATGCCTTAGGCAATCTTCATCCCAAGCGAGCGATACACCTTTCTTCATGAGCTTGAGAATGGTTGACATTTCCGATAAATTGGAAATGAATGCTGCGAATGTAAGCCAAGCGTCCTTGGAGACCACGAAGCTCCTAAGGCTTCTAGGAGGTGGAAGTTCTGGATAGCTTTGATCTTGTCAGGGTCGAGGCGTATACCATCTGCGTGACCACGAACCCTAGAATTTACCACTTGACATCCCGAGAAAAGACTTGGTTGGGTTCATCTTCAAGCGATGTGCGCATTATCTCAAATGTTGTCTTCAAGTCATGCAAGTGATCACCTTTGTGGCGACTCTTAACTACTAAATCGTCTACGTAGCATTCCACTTGTTTTTAAGTAAATGTTTTGGGAAAATAGTGGTCATAACTGCGTTGGTATGTAGCCCGCGTTCTTCAAGCGAAAGGCATAAGCGTATAACGATATATTCGGGCGGTGTTGAGGCGGTGTGCTTTTCGTCATCGGGATGCATTTTGATCGATTGTACCACGAGAAGCCATCCATAAAGACATCCTCTCGAATCCACATGTGTTGTCGATGATAATGTCGTAATTGGTAGAAATCGTCTTTCGGACATGCGCATTTACGTCTCGGTAATCAGCGCCGCGGTCGGATCTGTCCGTTTTCTTTACCACGGGTACTATATTTGCTACCCGGTCGGGATCTTTGCACTTCGGATGAACCACGCCTTGATCGGCTTCTCGATTTCTTTCTCGATGGCTTTCATGACTGAGGGAAAATGCGTCGTTGTTGTTGTTTAACGAGTTTAGCTCGGCTTAATGTTAAGGCGATGCATGGCCACTTGAGGGTCTAAACCGGCATATCTTCATAACTCCATGCGAAGACATCGATATATTCTGTACCAAAGCGATAAGGCTCTCCTTTTCTTCAGTAGTCAAACTATAAGCTTATGAATATGGGTTTTGGATTAGATTAGTCCCCATATTTATTTGGATTATTTTGTCATCGATTGGGTGGTTCCGTTGTTCAAAATGATGTTCCCATTGCATTCCATTTGTTGACTCATTGGATCTTCCAATAGCGGTAGAGATCATCTTCTTGGATCTCTATTGGATCGGTGAGGTCATATTGACCATCAAGGACTTAAATTCATGTCCTATCTTGGCGTCGAGAATCGGGAAGTTGCTTGAAGATGAGTGATCGACTCACCCTCGATCATAACATGCCATGATGCGGCGACTCATATCCCAACCCTTTACGAGTTTTATGATAGTAATCATCGGTGGCCTTAGGGACATAGCGGTCGGATCGGCGTTTTGATACCTTTTAGTAGTTTAGCCCTTCTTTGTGAAGGAAGTCATATCCCATTTTCTTCATCGGATGTTGCGTCGTGAAATATGAAAATTGGGGTTCTTTTTCTTTTGCTTGGGGTTGTTCCACCTCGACTTGCAATGGTTTGTTGACACGCCCAAAGATAATGTCTTCGACCATTATTAGGGGCGGTATCACAAAACAGCTTGTGAAGAATTAAAGTGCCTTTGAGTTGTCATAAATGATGGTGAATGGGCATGTGCAATCTGAGTTCGACATACAACCGTGGAAGAATTTACGACATCAGTCGGTATGACTTTTAACACCGGTCGTAAGCTAAATCATAATTTTCATTAAAATCGACTATGTCGTCATCGGGATCATTGGATCGATTACAAAGGGTTTTACATCATTGAAAACAACACCTTGTTGGGACTCTATGTCGACTTCATTTCATTTGTCATAGTCCTCGATCTGTGGTTCATCGGTTTGGCCTTCCTCAAGGTAGTGGGCGAGAATCAGTAAAATAATTCTCCACACCTTTGAATGGTTGCCTTTCGCGACCAATGTTTTAACCATCCCTTCTTCATCTACATACTTCATGCATTGATGCAGCGTAGATGGGGCGATCAAATTTTCATGGATCGAGTGCGACCAAGAGCAAATTGTAAGATGTATCGCGTCGATGACATAGCGGTAACATCGTCTTCAAGTCTCCTATTTGGCATTTGAGTTTGATCTTGCCCAAGGGGCGAGAATTTGTAGCATTGAAGCCGTAGATGGTAGTCGGTTGTTGCTAACGGTGCGTGATATCCCAAGATGTTGTATAATTCTCAATGGGATGATACTCAATGCAGATCCCGGGTCAACTTGAGCTCGGTTGATTCGGACAGATCCGATATAGCCAGTGAAGTACAACGGCCTATCGTGCTTTGGGTTCTTCACTTGCATGTCCTCTGATGAAAAAGTAATGCAAGGTATTGGCCCTTTGAAGACCTGATGACATTGGGCACAAACTTACATTGTCCTTTACGGGAAATGGCGAGCGGCTTCATTATCGCCGGCGCTTCTCATGAGCTTCTACAGTAGATTGAGAGAGCGCAAGAGCTCAAATAAAGTAATTCTCGCCGGGATGTTGGAGAGTTGGGCTAACACGTCGAACTGGAAAGGAGCCTTCGAAGTTTCAGGCATGTCTTTCCTGAGTGCTTTGTTGTAGCGGATCTCCCTTGTCTTGGACCCACCAACTGGCTCCTTTGCTACTACATCGGGCGTTACCTCGGGGTACTCCCTTAGGAACTCTTTTCCGCCTCGGGTGGCCAACGCTGGTACAGGACGTGCGGCCGGGGCGGTTTGTTGCTCGGTAGAGTCATTGACTCGCTCCTTTTCGGCCTTGTGAGGTGGCGTTACAAGACTTCCCTTCGACTTTGAAGAAGTCCATTGTTCATCGATAACAAGTCGGGATGAACCCACATAATTCGCCTTCGGTAGTGTAAGGGACCATACCTTGTGCTTCCGCGGCGGAGATCAAAGTTCACAACTTTGGCTTACGCTTGATGGATCGGTTTTACACCGTCACGCGCGGAATTCATAAAATCGCCAAATTGGAGGCGACCATGTTTGCAAACACCTTCTTTTGATCCTCCATGAGTCATAACACACCTTCTAGCAAGACACGGATCTTGTCCTTCAATATGTAACATGACCCGTCGGATGGTGTACCATTCGATGGTACATCTGATATTTTGGATCATCAGTCCTTGAAGCTTCCTCAGGCTTCTTTATTTAGGGCGTGATCTTGTTCATTTTAAGTAAAGTTTTGAGGATTGGGATAACACGGTCATCCTTAAAATCATACTTCTTCGAGGGCGGTTTGTCGAAGCGTTTGATTTACGCTTGAAGGATCTTGAAGTAGGTTGGGCTTCCACGACTAGAGTCTCCTTCCCCTTGATTGCTTTTGAGGAGTAAAATTATTACGGTTACCCCTTTTTAGGGCCGAGAGTCACGAGGTTCCTCTGCCTCGATCCTCTTAATCATGTTTTCAACTTGTTAGCCTTGCCTCACCAATTCTTTCCAAGAGTATGCCTCAAGCGCACCCATCTTAGAAAGTATGTTGATCGAGAGGTTGGCTCGCACATCCGATGAATGTAAACTTAGAGGCTGGTCGGGAGTGCAAAGGCAGTCCGGAATAAGCAGCGAGCGTCTTGGCGGACTCCGTCTTTTTGCTTTTCGACCCGACAAAGTGGCCATAGACACCTCGGTGTCATCATCGAAATCGGGCCATAAAGAGTCTTTGCGAGATCTTTCCAAGAGTTGATAGAACCGGGCTCTAACCTTGGAACCACTTTCGGCGACTCCCTTAAAGTGCTAATGAATAATCGGGTCATAATAGGATCATTACCGTTATATGCCGGTTTGCGCTTGGAAGTAGTAGATGTCTTTGTGGCGGAGAACTTTTCGTCGGCGCACCGGTTAAGCGGCTTGAATTTGGAGGATATGGGACATCGTCCCATTCTATAGGATATGGCCTCGCCACCCCGGCTCCTTAGATTGTCCTTGGGTTTGAGCATCCGGTTGCTTTTGGAAATCCCGCAACACATGATCTTGCTCTTTTGTGCGGGTTCGATTCGCTTGGATGACATCGAATGGACATCGTGATTCCTCTCGTAGTCTTCTTGCTTGATTTGGATCCTCCTTCGTCCATCTTTTTCTTGCCCACAAGTTTCTCCATCATCATCTCTAAGCGCTGATAGATTCTTGTTGTGCAGAATAGTAGCTGTTGCTCTTCTATTCTTCGTGTCATCTCTTCCTCTCGTTAGGCCATGAGGACGGCACAGTCCTTGAAATCGGTGTTGAAGGTTGAGGCGTAGCAATGCGGAGTTCTCATGTTCTTGAAGTACCCCGACCAATTGGCTATAGTCAAGCGGGATTGGCGCTCGGTGCGAGCGGGTGCTTCTATAGGCCTTGGCTATTGATTAGCACCTCGTAACCACAGGGAATATTGAGTCGGGCGACTCGGACTTCTGTTGGGGTCTTGCTCTGCCTCTCCCAACCATGTTGATAGTCACTCCATGACCATCGCGGGCTGCTCGCTTTTATGGTGGAATCGCCGATGCGGTTGTGGATCGGACAACAGCTCAAAAGCGAAAGCGATCGTCGATGAACATTGGTAGCGCATCGCGAAATAAGCTTCTCCACGGCAACAATGAGATTGCATATGACTAGCATCCGTTTGCGAGTGAGGTAATCCGCGAGATCAATAGTGGGTGTACCCCAATTGATTACGGAAGGCGAGCCTCATATGAGAGGCTTCTGGATCGAGTTTGGCGAACTGGCGAGGTTGCCATTTCCTTTGATTTTGGCCGAGGTTATTTGTTAGAGGTTAGTCTGTCTAGAGGAGACCTCATGTTGGCGAAGCTCATTGTTTGGGCGAGTTCATCCCTTTTAAAGGGACCTCATGTTCTTTGGCGAGGTTAAGCCATTCAAGCGAGTTAGTCATTCAAGGGGACCTCACGATGTGGCGAGGTTAGCCACTTGGGCGAGGCTCGTTCCTTTTGAGGACCTGGCGTTGTGGCGAGGTTAAGCCATTCAAGCGAGTTCGTCATTCAAGGGACCTCACGATGTGGCGAGGTTAGCCACTTGGACTCGGCGAGCGAGGTTCGCCACTTGGACTAAGCGACGAGGTTCGCCACTTGGACTAAGCGACGAGGTTCGCCAATTGGGCTAGGCTTCGCGGCGGGGCGGCGTTAGTCTTGTAGGCGAGGTTAGCGATTAGGCGACCGTCTTGTTTTGAATGAACCCCGATGATGGCGAGGTTCGTTTATTTTCTTGGACGATAGTGGAATCCGTCCAGCGAGACCAAAGCTTCGAGCACGTCGGCGAGCTTGGTTACTGTCGGCGGCGTTATGCAGCGCGTCGAGAGTGGACCATTAGAAGGTCGGTCTTCTCCACGAGCGAGCGAGGCTCGCCCGAAGCCAAAACAGCTAACATCATCGAAGTGGACTTGGGTTGCTTAACCACCCATTTCTTAGCCCGCTGGTTGACTTTTGAAGCCTTGTCTTTGAGAGCGGTGATTGTCGAGTTCACTCGAGAGAATTCAGCGAAGCCACGGGGCTGAAGTCTCATCTGAGACTTCGGCGACACTGCGTGTCTTCAGGGCTAGATGCCCGGAGGAAAGAAATTCCTCATACTTACTTTGATCAAATTCGATGACCAAGGTTTGAACCTCGGTTCCAACCGCAACCTTGTCGATTAGCCACCACCGGTTCGTCGGAATGAGCGGTTGCTCCCCTTGTGGTAGCCATCTTACGTAGAGTCGAAAAAGTTTTGTTTGATTGACTTTGAGAAAAAGATTACAATCACACTCTCGATTCTGAGAGGAAGAGGAGGTTGATTTGACTCCTCTTTGTATGGGTTCTTGGTGGCGAAGAAGGCTTCACTCAATGCTCCGCGTAGAGATCCGCTTTAGTTGGCGATCGGCACAAGGTTGTTGATGATTGATGAAGAACTCAATCTCTCTTGGCGCAAGTCTTTGGGTTTTCAAAAGTTCAAAGTCCCTTCCTAATAGGCTGCTCCGCGGCTATTTATTGGGCTTTAAGCATGTAACCATCATGCTAAAATTGTGGAAGCGTGGGTTAGTGGGCATAGCGATGCCCACCATTTAACCCACGTGGTTATCGTGGCTTTAGTGGCCTTCGTGGTCGTTGGCTTTCTTTGTTATGGCGAGCTTGAGCCGTTAAATGATGAGCTTAGCTCTTCATTGGTAGGCTGAACCGAGGTTAAGCTACTTGAGTGAACCGGTTTGATAGCGAGCCATTGCGTGGCGAACCTGGTGGATGCATTTATGCATTTTGGTTGGATAACGAGTTTCACTGCTGTAGGTGAACCTCGTATGGAATGGTTGGGTGGTAAGCTTCACTGCGTTGACGAATCTCAGTTGAATGTCGAGGCTCACTGCTGTAGGCGAACCTCGGATGAATGTCGAGGTTCACTGCTTTAGGTGAATCTCGGTTGAATGGCGAGGTTCGCTGCTGTGGCGAACCTCGGTTGAATGGCGAGGTTCGCTGGCGTGGCGAACCTCGGTTGAATGGCGAGTTCGCTGGCGTGGCGAACCTCGGTTGAATGGCGAGGTTCGCTGGCGTGGCGAACCTCGGTTGAATGGCGAGTTCGCTGGCGTGGCGAACCTCGGTTGAATGGCGAGTTCGCTGGCGTGGCGAACCTCGTCGACAAGAGGGTTTATTTGCTTGGCGGACCTCGTCGAATGGAGAACCGTAAACTTTGATGTTGTGGGCGAGCCTCGCCAAACTTTGATCTTGTGGCGAGCCTCGTCAAACTTAAGTGTTGTGGGCGAATCTCATCATATATTTGTTGAGCCGTTTCTCGTGTGAGCCTCGGCGTTACGATTGAACTCCGCTCCTCGTGCGAACCTCGTATTGCGGTCGAGCCTGCGCCTTTTGAGCGAGTCTTGTTTTGAAGTTTATATGGTCGGCCTAAGCCCTACCGTGAGCCTCTCCTTGAAGCTTTAACAACTAGGGTGCTCGTGACCCTCGCCTAGAGGATTTTTTGACTGTCTACAGTCTCTAAATCCAAAACCTGCCAATTTTTCTCAAATGTGCTACGAGCTTCAGCCACTGAGCTCACTCCCCTCAGAAGCCCAATTCCCTTTGCTCAGTGGGGGTTAGAGTTGTTGGGACTCTCCCTATGACTTCAGGGCAGCGAAAGTTTCTAATTTTTGCCATTGACTACTTCACAAAATGGATAGAAGCCGAACCATTGGCCAAAATTGGCGAGAGCAACACCACCAATTTTGTATGAAAATCAATCATTTGCAGATTTGGAGTTCCCATCTCATTTGTCATTGACAACCGTACCCAATTCGACAGCAAAGGCTTTCAAAGTTTTTTTGAAGAATAGAAGATAAAGCTCAAGTTCACCTCAGTGGCACACCCAAAATGTAACAGACTTGCTGAGGCCGCCAACAAATACATACTGCAAGCTTTGAATAAGAAGGTGGATAAGGCAGTTGAAAACTGGGTCAAAGAATTACCTGGAATTCTGTGGTCATACCGTACTACTCAAAAAAATTCCACAGGGGAGACTCCATTCAAACTAGCATATGGAGCCGAAGCAGTCGTCCTAGTAGAAGTCGGCATGCCTACCATCCACTTGCAGCACTTCGATGAGGACTTGAATTCAACTGGGCTTCGAGTCGGACTCGACCTTATTGACGAAGTTCGAGAAAAATCCCTCAGGACCCAAGTCATCAATTAGCAGCACATCGCCCGGCACTACAACAGCAAAGTCCGGTCCTGAAGATTCAGCATTGGCGATCTCATCCTTTGAAGAGCAATCTTCGATAAAGACAGCAAGCACGTCAAATTGACCGCCAACTGGGAAGGACCATATACGGTCATCGAAGAAGTGCATCCCGTCACTTATCGACTACGAAGCTCAGATGGAAGAGTCTTGCAGCATCTTTAGATTATTGAACATCTCAAGAAATACTTCTAGTAATTTTGATTGTAAGACTCTCATGTGATATATATACTCTTTAGCAAATTGTATTATACTTCTGTATTACTTAAGACCTTGCAGATGCTCGAGGTTTGACTCGAAAGACCTTGGTACCCTTTCAGGATAAAACAAAGACACGTCATGAACTCGATCGACTCCGACTCGAAAGATCTTGGTACCCTTTCGGGATAAAACTAAGGCATGTCATCAACTTGGTCGACTCAGACTTGAAAGATTTTGGTACCCTTTCGGGATAAAATCAAGGCACGTCATCAACTCGGTCAACTCCGACTCGAAAGACCTTGGCACCCTTTCGGGATAAAACCAAGGCACGTCATCAACTTCGGTTAACTCCAACTCGAAAGACCTTGGCACCCTTTTGGGATAAAACCAAGGCACGTCATCAACTCGGTCAACTCCGACTCGAAAGACCTTGGTACCCTTTCAGGATAAAACTAAGGCACATCATCAACTCGATCGACTCTGACTCGAAAGACCTTGGTACCCTTTCAGGATAAAACCAAGGCACATCATCAACTCGGTCGACTCCGACTCGAAAGATCTTGGTAACCATTCAGGATAAAACAAAGGCACGTCGTCGCCTCGACCAACGTCAATATATAAGACCTTGGTATCCCCTCGGAATAAAACCAAGGTATGAAGCCGACTCATCTCAGTTACAAATATCAAAATGAGGTAAACTGTAGATAAACATAAACACAGACAAAAAAGGTACACAGATCGAGTAGAAAAAAATATAATTTTTATTCAAATATCAAAATATTTACATCAATATTTACATCGAAAAAGATGTAAAAAAATAACAAAATAAAAGACCAGACATCGGAAGCTCTCTAGGGGCCCAACGGGAGGGGCATGGGAGCTTGGCCTGACCTAGAACCGAAGCGAAGCGAATGTCAAGGAGCAGCAGTAGCAAGGGTAGTGGTAGGAGCAGCAACGGTGGTAGGAGTCGGCTGAGGAGTTGATTGGGGCTCAGACTCGGCCTCTTCATCATCTCTAGCCCGACTAGCGGAACTATCTCGGGCAGAATTGCCACCCGACTCCTCACCCTCACCGTCCCCATCAGCGGCATCCAAATCCAGTCTGCCTCCTCTCACCTCTATCTCCTTAAGAGCATCGAGGCAATTGGCGACATGGGGAGGGTAGTAGAACAAGTTGGGATCCAGCTTGAAGTCCGGATGGAGCTGATTCTTGAAATAGTCAAAGCCGGCCTTGCAGGCCAAGGCCACCTCGACCTTTCCAAGGATGCTATTGCGGTATTTCTCCACAAACTCCACTCAGTAAGCCTCGGACTCAAGGTGGTCAAGGCGACCCTTCAGTGCTTGCACTTCAGCGAGAGACGACTCTCACTGTCTCTCGGCCTCCAGTGCTACTCGGGCTGCCTCCTTCCACAGAATCTCATGGGCATTCACCTCCTCCTTTAGCTGGTCCTGAAGGCTCTCAGTAACTTAGCGAGCTAGCCGAGCCCGCTCGAAAGTGACGCCGCTCTCTCGCCTCTTGACCACAATCTCATCCTCCAAGTACTTCACCCTTTCATCCCACTCATGAATCGCATGCTTGAGAAGACCGAGATCCTCCTTGAATTTCTTGATCATGGCCAACTTCTTGCTACTGTGCGCCCTCAGCCCCTTCAACATCTCCTCCCGTGTCTCCACCTCTCGCCGCCACTTGCCGTCACTTCTCCTCCAAGCCCCTAGCTCCTTCTCTTGGATGGCCACCTTCACCTCAGCGGCCTCCCGAGTAGTTTTCTTGGCCTCCAGCTTCTCTGAAGCTTGAAATAGACCTCTCAGACATGCCCGAAGCTCCCGAAGAGCTCCTGTTCTACCAAGGCTCCTCAGAGTAGATAACTCCTCAGGGCCTAATGGAGACCGTAGTCAGGCATAGCCGCTAGAATCTCATCGTCTTTGAGCAGGAAGAACTGCTCCACAGCCCTGGTCTGGGTGAGTCACGACTCCAAGACAGATGCCCTTTTTTTGAGACCCCGCATGGGAATGAACCGATTGTCTTCGATCTGGTCCCTCTCATGCTTGGGACGGCGACCCGATCATTAGCCTCCTCAGCCTCTCCCAATCGTCCGTCAGCACTTCATTAATATGATGGGCGAAGGGCCACCCAATGCCACCCTCTTGAGCAGCAGATACCTTAGCCACCGAGTCCTCTACAGTGGGCTCTTCAGCGGTGGGCTCCTCGGCGGTAGGCTCCTTGCCCTCTCGGTGGGCCAACCCGACTGGCGGAGACTGAGCTATCTCCTCCTCGGCCTGAGCCTGGACCTCCGTAGGGACGAACTCCACCATTTCACCCCCCCTCGATCCGAGTGGGGTACTCCTCATCTAAAATGATGACGTCAACTTGAGGGGCCTCAGGGAGAGGAGTGGTGAGGTTTTTGCATTCCTGAGCTTCTTGATCAAGGACGGGTGTGGCCGCCTCCGTCGCGCACCCCTCCCTAACCCGGGTCGGCTCGATACTTCCGGAGGGACCTCAACCGCTTACTTTCTTCAGTCGCCTCCTCTTCTTCTCAAATCTTTTGGCTTGAGCAATAGTAGCACCCGACCCAGCCAACCGAGCCGCTATCTCGACAATGTTCACGCCCGCCCGGCCTCAGCGGGGCTAACTTCGGACCTCGAACGCCGGGGCCTAGCGAGACCCGGTTGAGTCTCGTCCAGCTCCTTCAGTAGCAAAGTGAAGACCGCCACTCGGATTTCATCGTCTCTGGTCGGTAAGTCTCTAGAGATGCCGACCACCCGCAGCATCACAGGATCGAACAAGTTCTCGATCCTTCAAGACCCAGTATAGGCCCGAATCTTCTCGAGCCCCTCCTTCTCCTTGACCATGAGGAAACCTGGCTTCAAAAAGTCTTTCTTAATCTCGGGCAAAGCCGAATAAGACAAGACGGGGTCGGCTTCAAAGACCCAAAAGAACTTCTCCTTCCTGTCTTTATTCGATTCGAGAGTGTTCGAGATGACCTTGAAGCTACCTAAGTTCTGAAAGTAGTAGTGCCCTTCCATCTTCCCCACCTTGACACTGATAAGGTGGCCGAGCATGCGGAGAGTCGGGTCGACTTCGACCCAGTGACAGATCACCACAAATCCCACCAACGTGGCGATAGAGTTTGGCTTGATTTGGGAGGGCGAGACTCCCAAAGCTTCAAAGATATGGGTGAGGAAAGGATGGAGCAGAAGATGAAGGTCATACTCCAGATGATGGAGATACACCGGAGCGATGACCCCACTATGGTCATACACAGTCTGAGCCCTCTCCGGTGCTGACAAAGTGAACGCACGGGGGATATCATACCGGTCGTAGTAGGCCTCTAGCTCTGTTGCGCAGAGCTTCGAGCGGAATTTCCTTAGAAGGTTAATTCTCATCTCATTACGACCGGCGGTAGAAGCATACGAAGCTATCAGAGATAATTGAAAGTTGGTCGAAAATTGCTCGATGCAGAAGTCTAGGGTTTGGAGTTCAGAGTTCAGAAAATTCATGAACAGAGCCCATCCAGCACAACTGATATATAAAGGCTTGGAGGCGGGCACATGGTGAGATCAGAGCAGTCGACTCGATTATTAGCGGACGACTGAGATTGACCTCAGAAGTCGAACAGATAGCTCAAAGAACAAGCGCTGTTCTTCGCTGACACGCCATCTACGCCGAAATGAGATGACGCCTCGCGACGATCTCCGGTGATGTCAAGATCGCCACGCCAACAAATAACTGCCGCTTCCTCATAAATGAACCTTGAATATCCCAATCGTCGACTGTTCAAATTTCACTCGAACTCAGCCTACGGAGTTCAAATGAAATGGGCCAGTGTTATGTCATGCAAATGGCTAAGTGTTACTCCCTAATGAGAAACCGACACATGTCCCACCTTATGCCTAATCAGCCATATTCGAAGAGGGACGGTTTGAGCGACTTCAGCGCCCGACCCGTCCAGGCCGACAACTTGTGAGGCCGACTAAAAATGCGGTACTTGTCGGCCTACTCGCAAGATCAAGATGAGAAGCATCCTCACTCGGCCTACCATTCAAGGCGACCCCACTCCCCTTCGACACTCGACCCTTCCAGGCCGACAACTTGCGAGGCTGACTAAAAAGGCGGTACTTGTTGGCCTCCAGTGAGACGAGTCGGAAGGCGGTGTATCCTCGGGCCCCCTGCTGACAGTCGAC